>PVKV010016612.1:0-31652 GCA_004027835.1 Alouatta palliata
AAAACAACCTTTGCCTTATTATGGGGCAATCAATTTTTTGTCTTACTCATCAATTTTTTTCTAGCATAACTTTTATAAAATTATATTATTTTGCCTTCAAATAAATATGTACCCATTCATTTCAAGTTCCAACCATGTACTCAAGTTCAGTGACTGTATTTAGGTTTGTAACTGATATTGAGCTGTATGTGCCATTTCTCGTCGTCTTCTGAAAGTGGTGCCACTTACTTCCTACCCTTATTTCAAAACTACCCTTCCATAAATTAATCTCTCTGGGTAATTCTTATCTACTAGGTCAGCTCCTTTTTTGGATTAATCCCTGAACTCAGAAGAGTCATTCTCCACACTGAGTCCTTGGTCTCAACTCTGGGTCTCACTCACCCTTCATCACAAACAAAGGACACCTTTGCCCCAAGCTGGAGATTAAGTGGAAACAGCACACGGCCATGAGGGAGTTGGCCCAGGAAGTCATCGCAGGATTTCACTAGGAAAAAAAGGAAAAAAAAACATGAGTAAGACCTCCATATGAGGGGTAGAGAGAGCAATCTAGAAGTCAGAGAGTCGAGACACCTGCACATCTGGGGGCTTCAGGGCTCCAGTCTCCCTGGGGTGTGCAGTGCAGAGAAGCAGCCCCTCTGAGGTCATAGCCAGGCTCACAGCTGTAGAACACTTCCTGTCCAGGTGAAAAGTGGTTCTGATCACTTGGGGTATGCTCACCATGCAGGATTTTTGGAGGTGACTGACACACTGTGGGAAGGACAGTTCCAGAGTACTTGTTAGTTATGGGGGAATTTTTTTTGCTAGATCTTATGCTTGCCAGAGAGTGTAAAATCATCATTGCAGAGTGCAGATATTAAAAGAGAACATTGGTAGTTCAGTAGTCATGTTTCACTAACAAGGAAACTAAGGATACCAAGCAGAGCTGTGACTAGAATCAAGATCTCTCCAACACCTTGTCTGTGTTTTTTCTACTGAAACATGTTCCTAAGACTACAAGGTAGCAAATACCTCTTGCTTTCAACACTGGTTATGCAGCACAGAGTCGTGAGTGCAGGTGGCTTGGCCACTCTTCCACTTCATCGAGAGGCTGTCTTTCAAGCTCATCAATAAGGCAATTGCAAGGGGTACCATTGCCAAGGTCTCATCTAACAGACCCCTTCACCTAGTCTTCATTTTCCCTCCCTGTCCCTCTTTCAGTCAGCACCATGTTGAACTACTAGCTTTCTGTCTCTGTGGACCTGTCCTAATTCTTCCCACTCCATGTTAAGCCAGTCATTTCAACTAAGGAAAGAGGGGTCATCAAGAACAAAATCCTCTGGGGTGGGGGAAGGTGGGAACAGTTAGTGGGTACAAAAAAAAAAAAAAAAGAATGAATAAGACCTGGTATTTGATAGCACAACAGGGTGACTACGGTTAGTAATCACTTAATTGTACATTTGAGAATAAAAGTGTGTGATTGGATTATTTGTAACACACAGGATAATGCTTACGGGCATGGATACCTCATTCTCCATGATTATTTTTACATTGCATACCTCTATCAAAACATTTCATGTACTCCATAAATATATATACCTACTATGTACTCACAAATATTAAAAATTAATAAATTAAAAGTAAAGAACAATCCCCCTAAAGAATTTTTGGTAAGAGACTTTTTGGTAAGAGAACATATTCCTTAGAACACATTTTGATCCAGATTGTGGCCACCTCCATGCACAGCACAACTGGTGTGTTCTCAGGGCATCAGAATGCATTTCAAACCAGGCATGGTGGCTCAGGCCTGTCATCCCAGTACTCTGGGAGGCTGAGGCAGGAGCACTGCTTGAGGACAGGAGCTCAAGATCAGCCTGGGAAACATAGCAAGACTATCTAAAAATAAATAAAAATTAACCAGGTGTGGCTGGGTGCACCTGTAGTTCCAGCTACCTGGGAGACTGAGGCAGGAGGATTACATGAGTCCAGGAGTTACAGGCTTTGGTAAACTATGATTGTACAACTGTACTGCAGCCTGGGCAACAGAGCTGGAGTACAGCTGTCTCTGAAAACCAAACAAACAAACAATCAAGAAAACCCCAAAGAACGCATTTGAGCCTCAATCTGAACCATACATAATTAAAGAAAAATGAGTGTATATCAGATATATATATAATATATATACGTGCTTGGATTTGAGCAAAGCACTTTTTCTGAGCTTCAGTTTTTTCAGTTACAATGTGAAAGAGTTGAAGTCCAAGGCCTTTTTGATTTGACGCTCTCATTTTGGTCCTCATGGCTCACTTGCCTACTGCCACACTCCAGGGATAGAGATATTATCATCACTGTTACACATTATTGTTCATTACACATTTGACCATACATTATCATTAGGCTCTGGAGTCAGAGCCTTGGAAAAGTGCTTTAACATTACTAAGACTCAGTTCTCTCGAAGTAAAATGGGGATACAAAGAGTAGCTACTTCACATATTTGCTGTCAATATTAAATTTTAAAATGCATATAAAATATGGCTACTATAAATGAAAGAAAGAATAAACTTTCAGACAATTACTTTCAGACAATTATTAACAGAGATAACAGGCTACTATTACGTTTAGAGTGTTTATGCCAATTTCATAGTTCTTACACATTTCATTAATTTCAACAACTCCTATCATCTAAAGGCACCCTCACACCCAGCAAAGCCTTTATGGGTCACACTCACCCCTGGAGCAGTGTGGCAGCTCGGGTCCCCATCTGTTGTTGGTCTGGCACCGCACGGTGTGGAACCCTACCATGACAAAGCCAGGCTGACATCTAAATCTCACGATCTCATTGAGGAAATATAAATTCCTATTTCCTGTCACTCTAATTCCATTTTCAATTTCTGGAGCTGTGCATTTATTAATAGAAATACACTGAGGTGGAGGGCTGCTCCAAACACCAACTTGATCATCTTTGCTGGTGCAGTATATTGACCGTTCTCCCACGAGCTCAAATAGCTGTTCTCCATCTGGTCCAGTGTGGCACTGGTAAGTTACCACTGTTCCATTGTGAAAAGAAGTTCTATTGTTGCTGTAGAACTCTCCGTTGGATATGGTTGGAGGTGGCTCACAAGATATAACTGAGAGAAGGAAGAGTGTGGTAAAACAGCTTTTTTTAAATTATGAATTATTTTACTATGAATTTAAATACCAAATGCAACTAATTCAATGATTTTCTAAATGGAATTACGATAGTGTTATTTTCTTAAAATATTTGCTAATAATCAGACATTTTTACCTAGTTGAAATTTAGGTGTGTGTAATATGGGTTCTGCTCATAATAAATAATGAACATAAAAATCCATGTTTTTTTATGGTTTACATATTTATAATTTTAAGTGGATGATACATGTGATTTTATCACAGATTGTTAAGGTATTTATCTACTGCTGGACTATTTTTCCTATAGGTTATTAAAATAACCTCTTTGCAGGTTAAATATACCACTTCTGGCATTATTTATCAAGCAAAAGAGAGAAAAGGAAATACAAAAGATAAAGCATGAAAAAATGAAATAATGATGGATTTAAGGGCAATAAAGTGATAAACAAATGCTGTGTTCTATCATAAGATAATAATACTGACATATTGGCTAAGTGACTATACACATATACACACATAACCAATATTGACTTATTTAAATAATTACTGACCTATAAGAGTAGAAGTGGAAGTATTTTTTTATAAAAGATAACCCCCTACAAAAGGTGCCATGCTTAGAAAACTTCATATAGTAAACTGATAATTCTTTGATAATTTGAATTATTTCATAGAATTTTAAGTTCTTGATAGGTATAGGAGGCAACCTATATACATTCTCATTCACTTAATCTTTAAAAGTCAATGTTATTTTTTGAAGGGAGGAATATTTGTGAATACAATGAACACATTCATTGTGCCAAGTTTATGAAATATGGACAAACAGAAGGAAGAAAATGAAAATGGTTTGAAGATAACTATTTGTAATAATTTAATATATATACTCTTAGATACATATGTGGATACATGCATATGTATGGATGGATATTTTTTCTATAATACCATTTTTGTTGGCTAAATAATAATCAGTCATGTAGCTATATAGATATACTATCTATTCCCACTTGGATGGGCATCACAACCTTTAATTCCTCATGGTGCACTTTTTTAACTTTCTTAAAAACTTATAGCCATTGAAATACACCTTATGGCCGGGCGCGGTGACTCACGCCTCTAATCCCAGCACTTTGGGAGGCCGAGGCGGGTGGATCACGAGGTCAAGAGATCGAGACCATCCTGGTCACCTGGTCAACATGGTGAAACCCCGTCTCTACTAAAAAAAAAAAAATACAAAAATTAGCTGGGCATGGTAGCACGTGCCTGTAGTCCCAACTACTCGGGAGGCTGAGGCACGAGAATTGCTTGAACCCAGGAGGCGGAGGTTGCAGTGAGCCGAGATCGCGCCATTGCACTCCAGCCTCGGTAACGAGCGAAACTCCGTCTCAAAAAAAAAAAAAAAAAAAGAAAAGAAATACACCTTATTTCTTCTATTAGCTATTTCAAACCACGTTGAACATTCAGGTTGTTTTTCCACTATCACAAATATTATTGCATTGAGTATCTCTGGACAAAAGTCATGGGAATATTTCATGATTATTTTCTTGGGATAAATTCTGGGAAATGGAATTGTGGGTCAGATGGTATTTATAATCAGGATTTTGTTTATATTGGTCATTAGCCTTCTGGAAGTCTGTGCCTACTTTTGCTACCATCAACTCTGTGTGCGATGCTGATTTCTTCACAGCTGTAACACATTGCCAATTTGCAATAATTCTTCCATGTTCTCAAAGTTTTGGAGATTCATTAAAAAATATCTTATGGGAAAAATGGAGGGTCAGCTAACCAAGAACAAATACAACTAAAGACATGAGCCTGATTTTCTGTTCTTGTGTCAGTTTGATGAGAATGATCGTTTCCAGTTTCATCCATGTCCCTGGAAAGGACATGAACTCATCTTTTTTTATGGCTGCGTAGTATTTCATGGTGTGTATATGCCACATTTTCTTTTTCCAGTCTATCACTGATGGGCATTTTGGTTGGTTATGAGTCTTTGCTATTGTGAACAGTGCCTCAATAAACATATGTGTACATGTGTCTTTATAATAGAATGATTTATAATCCTTTGAAAGAAATGAAGGAGGATTAGAACTCAAAATAATCAGAGACTTAGGAAAATTGCTAAGAACTGTAAGAAGAATTCTTTTTATTATTTGGATTAGAACAAGAAGAAAGTGAGTAGCCTACTTTCTGGAATTGCAACTCGATAGTGAGAGTTGGTAAAGACAGATCTAATTTTGTCTAATGCCTTTAAAATTTACTCATTAAGGACAACACTCTCTATACTGGAAAGATTTACTATTATAATAGGAAAGTAGGGCTATTTGCCTGGGTTCAAGCCCATAGTGTCAGATAAATCACCTTTTAAGATAAAGAAAAGCCAGAAGACCATGAAGCATCTGACTCGTATTTTCAAATATCTGAGAGACTACTTTGTGCAAGGTTTACATATATTCTTTGTACTCCAGGGGCAAGTCAGGATCACATGAAGGAATTTGTGGAGAAAAATATTTCAACTTACTCTCACAAATAGGTGCCTCCTTATCCCATGCGACATTATTGCCTGAGACGAGACAAGTAGCGGATGGGGAACCAAAGAGTCGAAACCTAAAGCAGAGGATAAAAAATAATTATACTCTACACATATTTCCCATTTAACTCACCATTTAGAAAATAATAGCAGGTAGACATTAGACATTACAGGACAAATTACACCATGGCAGACCTTGGAAGGAGGAAACCCCATCTCCATCTGCAAAGTAGTCCTTTCTTTTTAAGGACAAGCTTACATTTTAACCTCCCCAATTCATTTTTATTCCTAGTCCCTCACAACTGAATGAGATATTTCCCTTATGTGACATGGGACATTTTTGTACTTAAGTTGTTAGGAAACTTCGCAGTTATTTTATCCATGTGCATGTCCAGCAAGGAAGTGATAAGCTCCTGGATTAAGCAGGGAAGATGCCTTACTGAAATACATAATACTGTAGCACCTAGCTTAGTGACTTTCAAGCTTTGGGTGCTCAGATAATCTCTTGCATAAAGGAAAGAATGGTGGATTTACCCAGAAGAGTTGGTAAATGAGAGCCAGAGAAGACAGCTAAACAGCCCTACACTTGAAATGTGAAAGGCAGGGGTACTCACCCAGTTTGCCATAAAACCTTCCAGAGTAGGCCACAAAACGTAGAACATTTTGTCTTTTAAAAAATTTATTAGGTATCTATAATGTTACTATGAGCAAGGTCACAAAGAATGCTGAGCAAAGCTATTCATGTGTTCTGGTGCACAGCAGAGCTAAACTTGACCAAGTAAAAATTACAGGGTAAAATGGAATGCCATATAACAACGAGGCAGTAACTGCAAGAGTTAAGAACTTTTCCTCTTGATTATGTAAGAAATGTGATCAGGGCAGTAACCATTCATAGCAAAGACCACTGGTGCCATTCCCAGTATCCACTTTCCTCTCCTTCATTAGTAATGGAACCCTCTATTTTTAACTGGGCCATCAGCCACCTGCAATAAAGGTTTCACTTCTCACCTTTCCTTACAGCTGGGTATAGCCATGTTACTAACTTCTGGCCAGAGGATGTAAGTGGAGCGTCTTGTGCAACTTTTGGAAAGTGCCTTTAAAGGAATTGACCTTCCCTTCTTCCCCGTGTCCTCTGTAGTGGCTGGAGTTTGGATCATAAGAAAAGATGGACTCTCATTTTGAGGAGGTCAGTGTAGCAAAGTGGAAGGAATCCAGGTTTCTGTGGATTGTGGAGTCATTGTATAAACCCTGGACTGCCTACCTTAGTGATTTTTAACCTGACAGAGAAGTAAACTACTATCTGTGTTTGAGATCCTGTTATTTTATTTCTTCTGTCTTTTATAGCTGGATCTAATCTTAATTGACATACCAGCTCTTCCCAAAACAGTGACATAAAGCTAAAGGGAACCGTGTGACTATGGCAATGACAATGTTTTTGTAGACACAGTGAGTCTCTTACGTTTCAGGTAGTGATTGAATTTTGCTTATTGCTAGCCTGTTAATATAAGTTGTGCTGTAAAATCTTTTCAAGTGTGCCAAGAAAAAATCTTAAAAATTGCTGCAAATAAACAAGTTGAGAACCACTGGAATAAGGAAAGAAGATGATAATCCCATGACTACCTATGTTTTCCTCTGCCTGTCTCTTATTAGACATTTAAAAGCTGTCTAAGAGCACAGGATCGTGGGTGTCCTCTGACTTTTGGCCTCCTAGAGGTTGTTTTTGATGTGCTCGCTGTGACTAAGCTAGTATGTTAGAGCCAAAAGGTGAAGCAGTTTCCAGCCTACGTATGGCAGCAAAAACACAGTAAATATTTTTTAAAATTTGATTTTATTTTTAATTAACAAATAATAATTGTATATATTTATAGGGTAAAATGTGGTGTTTTGCTATATGTTTCTGTTGTAAATGATTAAATTAATTTACGTGTCCTCATGTACTTTATTTTTGTGGTGAGAACATTTAAAATCTACTCTTTAAGCAATCTTTTCTTGTTCTCTTTCTTTCTTTCTCTCTTTCTTTCTTTCCTTTTTTTTCTTTCTTTCTTTCTTTTTTTTTTTGACAGGCTCTGGCTCTGTCGCCGAGGCTGGGGTGCAGTGATGTGATCTTGGCTTACTACAACCTCTGCCTCCTGGGTTCAAGCCATCCTCCCACCTTAGCCTCCCGAGTAGCTAGGGCTACAGGTATGCGCCCTCATGCCCGGCTAAGTTTTTGCCCTTTTTGGTAGAGACAGGGTTTTGCCATGTTGCCAAGGCTAGTTTCTAACTCCTAGGCTTAAGCAATTCTGCTGCGTCAGCCTCCCAAGTGCTGCAGGTGTGAGACACTGCGCCCAGCCAGCAATTTTAAATACACATTATTATTAACCATAGTCACCATACTGTGGAATAGTTCTCTAAAACTTATTCCTCCTGTCTCACTGAAACTCTGTGTCCTTTGACCAAATCTCACTGAAACTCTGTGTCCTTTGACCAAAACTCTGTGTCCTTTGACCACCTCTCAGTACCTGCTAACCACCTTTCTGCTCTCTACTTCCATGAGTTCAACTGTTTTAGATTTCACAAGTAAGTAAGATCATGTGGTATTAGTTCTTCTGTGCCTAGCCTATTTTGGAAGATATTTTAAGGTACAAATATGTTGTAGTGTAATTATGTTATAATTTTTCCTGACCTGATGTCCCATGTCTGTAAAATTATTTTATTGAAACCCAGGCTCTTTCCCTAAGACTCCCTGTGTGGAATAATAAATATCTTACTTCTCCATTTAACAGAATTGTTCTGTCGGCATATAGTCCCCACTTTTTCTCCAAATGGTTTCTCAAGCAAATGGAGTTCCTTTTCTGAAAGGATGAGTAAAACTTTAACATCTTTAAATCTGTATAGATATATGTTAAACCAAATGACTCACATTGTACATGGCTTCATAACCCTCTTTAATACTTATGAACTATATTGTACAATTATCCTACTTATATATTGCTCTACAATGCCATTTTTAGTGGTTGCATATAGGTTATTACTTGGATAGTCCATAACCTACCTAACAAAGTCCTTAATGTCTGGAATTAAAGTGGTTTCTCATTTCAACTGTTAGCAAAAACACTACAATGCACGATCTTGTACACATGAAAAGAAATGAGATGAGAACTTCACTGACTTCAGAGACAGCTTGAGGATTCAGATCTTCACATCTACACAAGAGACAAGATTTGCAGATTTGGGGAAAAGGCTATGCATGGTTTTAAGCCTTTCAGTACATATTGCCAAATTGCCCTCCACTAAATTTTGACCATGACCTACGAATTCTATTCCTTTGTATAGCTGAATAATATTCCATGGAATGTATAAGCTCCATTTTGTTTATCCATTCATCTGCTCACAGAAACTTGGATTGTTTCTACCTTTTGGCTATTATGAACAAAGCTGCCATGGATATTCGTATTAGAGCATCTGACTTAGTCCTCGTTTTAAATTTCTTTTCTTTTTCTTTTTTTTTTTTTTTTTTGAGACAGTCTCGCCCTGTCACCAGGTGCCAAGCTGGAGTGCAGTGGCGTGATCTCAGCTCACTGCAACCTCTGCCTCCCGGGGTCAAGCAATTCTCCTGCCTCAGCCTCTCAAGTAGCTGGGACTACAGGCGCAGGCGCGTGCCACCATGCCCAGCTATTTTTTGTATTTTAGCAGAGTTGGGGTTTCACCATGTTGGCCAGGGTTGTCTCAAACTCCTGACCTCTGGTGACCCGCACGCCTTGGTGTATGTTTGGGGTTCTGTTCATGTAAGACTATGCATCTGTGCCTTGCAAGAATGGCAGCTTGGCTGAGTACAGAAATTTTATTGTACAATTATTTCCTCTCAAACACTAACTTCTGCCACCTAGTGTTACAGAACAGAAGCTCGATGCTAGTATGAATTTCTTCTTTTTTGCTTATCTCTGGATAGTGGCAGTATTGTTTTAAAATATCTGGATGGCATAATTTTCTTCCACGCAGGGCCAGGGCCCATTACTGTTCATCTTGATTTGTTTAGTAAGCCTTCAATGATCAATTTAGTCTTTTTCTTTCTAGCCTGAGAAATTATCTTCCATCATGTGCTAATTAATTCTTCTACTCATTCCGCTTTATATTTTTCTGAATTTTTTATATTATATCTCTGGGTATCTGTGTGTATATGTGTGTAATTTCAAGTCTGTTCTTGATAAATTCTGGAGAATTCAATCTTGTCTTCATTTTCCCTTTGGGGTGTGTGTGTGTGTGTGTGTGTGTGTGTGTGTGTACAGGCTCCAATCTACCAGTCATCACTTCTTTTCAGACTCCCATGTGTTTCATTCACATCTGAACTTTTCTGATATCAAATCATTAAATCTTATAAAAGTCTCTTACAGTTCCATCAGTTCTATGTTATAAACACATGACAGATTTCTAAAGATTTTCCTCTGCTTATTGGAGTAAACTGTTGTGAGATGAGTATTTCTCTGATCTCTTAGGTTGGTTTCTTTTCTTTTCAATTGCTGTATCTTGCCTTAGATTTGGTGATTTTTTTTTCCGTTTTTTGCTTACTATAGGGAGATCTACGTTCATTCACAATGGAGGTGAGAACAGTTTGGTTAAGAGGTTGTGTGAAAAGCAGTTAAAATCATCCAGGTTCAGACATAGTGAGAAAGAAGGAATACTGATTCACTGTGGTGACAGAATAGAATGGGGCTGATGACCAGGGGCAGTTATTTCAGTAAAAGTTAATATCTATCATGTTTTTCCTTTCTGAATTTATCATGGCAATCAAAAATGAGTACACAGTCTTTTTTCTTTTTATTATATTTTAAGTTCTGGGATACATGTGCAGTACGTGCAGGTTTGTTACATAGGTATACACCAGCCATGGTGGTTTGCTGCACCCATAACCCATTATCTTCATTAGTTAATAAATGGTGTTGGATTCTTCTAATGCTATCTCTCCCCTAGCCACCGCCCCGCAACCCCGACAGGCCCTGGTGTGTGATGTTCTCCTCCTTGTGTCTATGTGTTCTTATTGTTCAACTCCCATTTATGAGTGAGAACATGCAGTGCCTGGTTTTCTGTTCCTGTGTTAGCTTGCTGAGAATGATGGTTTCCACCTTCATCCATGTCCCTGCAAAGGACATGAACTTATCCTTTTTTATGGCTGCTTAGTATTCCATGGTGTTTAAGTGCCACATTTTCTTTATCCAGTCTATCATTAATGGGCATTTGGGTTGGTTCCAAGTCTTTGCTATTGTGAGTAGTGTTGCAATAAACATACGTGTGCATGTATCTTTATAGCTGAATGATCTATAATCCTTTGTGTATATACCCAGTAATGGGATTGCTAGGTCAAATGGTGTTTCTGGTTCCTTGAGGAATTGCCTCACTGTCTTCTGCAATGGTTGAACTAATTTACACTCCCACCAACGGTGTAAAAAAGTTCCTGTTTCTTCACATCCACTCCAGTATCTGTTGTTTCCTGAATTTTTAACGATCGCTATTCTAACCTGCGTGAGATGGTATCTCATTGTGGTTTTGATTTGCATTCCTCTAATGACAAGTGTTGATGAGCTTTTTTTCATGTTTGTTACCTGTGTAAATGTCTTCTTTTGAGAAGTGTCTGTTAATATTCTTCACTCACTTTTTGATGGGGTTGTTTTTTTCTTGTAAATTTGTTTAAGTTCCTTGTAGATAGTGGATATTAGCCCTTTGTCAGAAGAATAGATTGCAAAAATTTTCCCCCATTCTGTAGGCTGCCTGTTCACTCTGATGATAGTTTATTTTGCTGTGCGGAAGCTCTTTAGTTTAATTAGATCCCACTTGTCTATTCTGGCTTTTGTTGCCATTGCTTTTGGTGTTTTAGTCATGAAGTCTTTGCCCATGCCTGTCTTGAATGGTATGCCCAGGTTTTCTTCTAGGGTTTTTATGGTTTTAGGTCTTACATTTAAGACTTCGATCCATCTTGAGTTTATTTTGTGTAACGTGTAAGGAAGGGGTCCAGTTTCAGCTTTCGGCATATGGCTAGCCAGTTTTCCCAACACCATTTATTAAATAGGAAATCCTTTTCCCATTGCTTGTTTTGGTCAGGTCTGTCAAATATCAGATGGTAGCAGATGTGTGGCAATATTTCTGAGGCCTCTGTTCTGTTCCATTGATGTATATATCTGTTTTGGTACCAGTACCATGCTGTTTTGCCTTGTAGTATAGTTTGAAGTCAGGTAGTGTGATGTCTCCAGCTTTGTTCTTTTTGCTTAGGATTGTCTTGGCTATACAGGCTCTTTTTGGTTCCATATGAAATTTAAAGTAGCTTTTTTCTAATTCAGTGAAGAAAGTCAGTGGTAGTTTGATGGGAATAGCATTGAATCTATAAATTACTTCGGGTAGTATGGTCATTTTCACATATTTCATTTCACATTTCACATATGGTCATTTTCACAATCACAATATTGATTCTTCCTATCCATGAGCATGGAATGTTTTCCCATTTGTCTGTGTCCTCTCTTATTTCCTTGAGCAGTCGTTTGTAGTTCTCCTTGAAGAGGTCCTTCACATCCCTTGTAAGTTATTCCTAGGTATTTTATTCTCTTTGTAGCAATTGTGAATGGGAGTTCACTCATGATTTGGCTGTTTGTCTGTTACTGTTGCATAGGAACGCTTGTGATTTTTGCACATTCATTTTGTATCTTGGAACTTTGCTGAAGTTGCTTATCAGCTTAAGGAGATTTGGGGCTGAGATGGTGGGGTTTTCTAAATGTACAATCATGTCATCTGCAAACGGACAATTTAACTTCCTCTCTTCCTATTTGAATACCCTTTATTTCTTTCCCTTGCCTGTTTGCCCTGGGCAGTACTTCCAACACTATGTTGAGTATGAGTGGTAAGAGACGGTATCCTTGTCTTGTACCTGTTTTCAAAGGGAATGCTTCCAGCTTTTGCCCATTCAGTATAAGTAGCTCTTATTATTTTGAGATACATTCCATCAATACCTAGTTTATTGAGAGTTTTTAGCGTGAAGCGGTGTTGAATTTTATCAAAGGCCTTTTCTGCATCTATTGAGATAATCATGTGTTTTTTGTCATTGGTTCTGTTTATGTGATGGATTATGTTTACTGATTTACACGTTGAACCACCCTTGTCTCCCAGGGATGAAGCAGACTTGATCATGGTGGATAAGCTTTTTGATGTGCTGCTGGATTTGGTTTGCTAGTATTTTATTGAGGATTTTCACGTTGATGTTCATTAGGGATACTGGCCTGAAATTTTCTTTTTTTGTTGCATCTCTCCCAGGTTTTGGTATTAGGGTGATGCTGGCCTCATAAAATGAGTAAGGAAGGAGTACCTCTTTTTCTATTGTTTGGAATAGTTTCAGAAGGAATGGTATCAGCTCCTCTTTGTACCTCTGGTAGAATTCAGCTGTGAATCCATTTGGCCCTGGAACTTTTTTGGTGGGTAGGCTACTAATTACTGCCTCAATTTTAGAACTTATGATTGGTCTATTCAGAGATTCGACTTCTTCCTGGTTTAGTCTTGGGAGGGTGTATGTGTCCAGGAATTTATCCATTTCTTCTAGATTTTCTAGTTTATTTGCATAGAGGTATTAGTAATATTCTCTGATGGTAGTTTGTATTTCTGTGGGATCAGTGGTGATATCCCTTTTATTATTTTTTATTGTGTCTATTTGATTCTTTGATTCTTCTTTCTTTTCTTCTTTATTAGTCTGGCTAGTGGCCTATTTATTTTGTTAATCTTTTCAAAAACCACCTCCTGGATTCATTGATATTTTGAAGGGTTTTTCATGTCTTTATCTCCCTCAGTTCTGCTCTGATCTTAATTATTTTTTTCTTTTTCTTTTTTTTTCGTTTTTTTTTTTTTTTCTAGCTTTAGAATTTGTTTGCTCTTGCTTCTCTAGTTCTTTCAATTGTGACATTAGGGTGTCAATTTTAGATCTTTCCTGCTTTTTCCTGTAGGCATTTAATGCTATAAATTTCCCTCTAAACACTGCATTAGCTGTGTCCCAGAGATTCTGGTATGTTGTGTCTTTGTTCTCATCAGTTTCAAAGAACTTATTTATTTCTGCCTTCATTTCGTTATTTACCTAGCAGTCATTCAGGAGCTAATTGTTCACTTTCCCTGTAGTTGTGGTGTTTTGAGTGAGTTTCATAAATCCTGAGTTCTAATTTGATTGCACAGTGGTCTGAGAGTCTGTTTGTTATGATTTCTATTTTTTGCATTTGCCGAAGAGTGTTTTACTTCCAATTATGTGTAATTTTAGAATAAGGGCAATGTGGTGCTGAGAAGAATGTATATTCTATTGATTTGCGGTGGAGAGTTTTGTAAACATCTCTTAGGTCGCTTGGCCCAGAGCTGAGCTCAAGTCCTGAACATCCTTGTTAATTTTCTGTCTCATTGACCTGTCTAATATTGACAGTGTGGTGTTAAAGTCCCTTACTATTATTGTGTAGGAATCTAAGTCTCTTTGTAGGTCTCTAAGAACTTGCTTTATGAATCTGGGTGCTCCTGTATTGGCTGCATATTTATTTAAGACAGTTAGCTCTTTTTGTTGCATTGATCCCTTTACCATTGTGTAATGGCTTTCGTCTTTTTTGATCTTTGTTGGTTTAAAGTCTGTTTTATCAGAGATTAGGATTGCAACCCCTTTTTCATTTTTTATTTTTTTTGCTTTCCATTTGCTTGGTAAATATTTCTCCATCTCTTTATTTTGAGCCTATGTGTGTCTTTGTATATGAGATGGGTCTCTTGAATACAGCACACCCATGGATCATGACTTCAATTTGCCAGTCTGTGTCTTTTAATTGGGCCATTTAGCTCATTTACATTTAAGGTTAATATTGTTATATGTGAATTTGATTCTGTCATTATGATGTTAGCTGCTTATTTTGTCCATTAGTTGATGCAATTTCTTCATAATGTCAATGGTCTTTACAACTTGGTATGTTTTTGCAGTGGCTGGAACCGGTTGTTCCTTTCCATGTTAGTGCTTCCTTCAGGAGCTCTTGTAAGGCAGGCCTGGTGGTGACAAAATCTCTCAGCATTTGCTTGTCTGTAAAGGATTTTATTTCTTCTTTGCTTATGAAGCTTAGCTTGGCTGCATATAAAATTCTGGGTTGAAAATTCTTTTCTTTAAAGATGTTGAATATTGGCCCCAGTCTCTTCTGGCTTGTAGGGTTTCTGCAGAAAGATCCACTGTTAGTCTGATGGGCTTCCCTTTGTGGTTAACCCAACCTTTCTCAATGGCTGCCCTTAACATTTTTTTCCTTCATTTCTATCAGGTGAATCTGACAATTATGTGTCTTGTAGTTGCTCTTCTCAAGGAGTGTCTTTGTGGTGTTCTCTATATTTCCTGAATTTGAATGTTGGTCTGTCTTGCTAGGTTAGGGAAGTTCTCCTGGATAATATCCTAAAGAGTGTTTTCCAATTAGGTTTCGTTCTCCTTGTCACTTTCAGGTACACTAATCAAATGTAGGTTTGGTCTTTTCACATAGTCCCTTATTTCTTGGAGGTTTTTTCATTCCTTT
This sequence comes from Alouatta palliata, assembly GCA_004027835.1. Taxonomy (NCBI): domain Eukaryota; kingdom Metazoa; phylum Chordata; class Mammalia; order Primates; family Atelidae; genus Alouatta; species Alouatta palliata. The sequence goes on from PVKV010016612.1 coordinate 15,172, forward strand.
TCATTCTTTTTTCTCTAATCTTGTCTTCATGCTTTATTTCATTAAGTTGATCTTCAATCTCTCACATCCTTTCTTCCACTTCATTGATTCAGCTATTGATACTTGTGTATCCTTCATGAAGTTCTCATGCTGTGCTTTTCAGCTCCATCAAGTAATTTATGTTCTTCTCTAAACTGGTTTAGTTAGCAATTCCTTTAACTGTTTTTCAAGGTTCTTAGCTTCCTTGCATTGGGTTAGAACATGCTCCTTTAGCTCAGAGGAGATTGTTATTACCCACCTTCTGAAGCCTACTTCTGTCAGTTCATCAAACTCATCCTCTGTCCAGTTTTGTTCCCTTGCTGGCAAGAAGTTGTGATCGTTTGGAGAAGAACTGTTCAGGTTTTTGGAATTTTCAGCTGTTTTGTGCTGGTTTTTCCTTATCTTTGTGCATTTACCTACCTGTGGTCTTTGATGTTGGTGACCTTTGCATGGAGTTTTCATGTGGACATCCTTTTTGTTGATGTTGATGTTACTCCTTTCTGTTTGTTAGTTTTCCTTATAACAGTTAGGCCCCTCTGCTGCAGGTCTGCTGGAGTTTGCTGGAAGTCCACTCCAGAGTCTTTAAAAGCCCCTTCTCAGTTGAGGCAGTGTCTTCTCATTTGGGTACTTGTCCCAAGGAGAAGTCAAGAGCAAGAACCCCGTAAATGTCCCTTCTCTGTGTGTACTTTTGATGCATACACGTCCCCCGGAGCTGCTGTTACAATTAAGATTTACCCTCCCAAACCCTGATTCAGGGTCCTCCAACTCAACTGTAGTACCTACTGATCTCAGTTAAGGAGGTTTGCATGGTTTATCTACCTGTTTTCCTTTTACTTATTTGTAAGCTGCTCCTTTTCATCCAATGAATGCCTGACCAGGTTTCACATGTACCACCTCCAACAGGAACATGGTGCCTTCCCCCAGTTTACAATACAATACAGATTATTCCTTTTTTTTTTTGTATTCCTTTGATCATATGCCTATGTCCAAAGTATAATCTCCATCTAGAAGTCCTACTGCTTGCTTTTAAAGTAAAGGTAGCAATAGTTTAGTTTGTCTATCTGAGACTGGGTCAGAAGTTGGCTCTGCTGTTCTGGAACTAATATTCAAGAGATGGTATTTTCAACTCACCCTTTATTACAAGAATAATTAACTGTTGATCCAAATTGGGTGTCTGTGTTTACATGAACCATTCCATTGAAGGGTTTTGGAGGAGTTCCACATGATTTTCCTAGGAGGAAGAAGCAGAATTTGGAATTAAGTGTAGAGTTCAACTTACCTTTGTTTGTAAGGTTCAAACTGGAGTGTGGCATACTGAACAGCATATACAGTTCTGATTGTTTAAACAGAATTGACTACATTGAGGAAACTTGGCAGACAACCTCAGAACCACACAATCTTTAAACCACTTTTAAAAAAGACTATCTTGCATCTCCTAATAAAGATTATTTATGGGCCGGTGAAGTGGTTCATGCCTGTAATCTTAGCACTTCGGGAGGCCAAGGCAGGTGGATCACCTGAGGTAGGGAGTTCAAGACCAGCCTGGCCAACATGGCAAAACCCCATCTCTACTAAAAAATGCAAAGATTAGCTGGGCGTAGTGGTGGGCACCTGTAATCCCAGCTACTCAGGAGGCTGAGGCAGGGAGACTTGCTTGCACCCAGGAGGAGGAGGTTACAGTGAACCAAGATTGCGCCACTGCACTCCAGCCTGGGCCATAGAGTGAGGCTCCATCTCAAAACAAAACAAAACAACAACAGAAACAATACAACACAAAACAAGTCATTTATGGCTAAAGTATTGTACTCTTATTCTGCTAGCCAAAATCAAAGACCTCAAAATTTAGTATATCCTCCCTACTTTTAGTTAGCCAAGCACCGTTCACTGCAACCCCCATAAATTTCTTTTGTATTCTGTTTCATTCATTTCATAGTTTCAGCCATGAAGGATGATCTACAGTGAATGTAAATTTTCTTTCTAATTCCTTTGTGAGACTCATTCTCATGAAATGAGCATCTAGTCAAGGTTCAGAAACTTCAAGCAGTAAGAAGAGGTGATGTACAAATTCACCCTTTAAAAATACCTTGGGCAAATGGAGACATCCTGCCTCCAATATTCGAGCAAACTGAACCAAATCCCAGCTGTTCTGTTTTTGTTGTTGTGGTTTGTAGAGATGGGGTTTGGCCATGTTGCCCAGGCTGGTCGTGAACTCCTAAGCTCAAGTTGTCTGCTAGCCTTGGCCTCCCAAAGTGCTGGGATTACAGGTGTGAGCCACCAAGCCCAGTTCCACCTATACCCAGACATGAAGTAGCTCCCAGGGAGGGGTTACTCACGTCTACAGTTATCTTCAGCGCTTGACCAGACCAAGTTTTCTAGGCAGGAGATAGAGAACATACTCCCAAAATACCCAGGACGGCATTCATAATTCAAAGATGTCCCAATTGGAAACTCAGACTCGTTAATTGGGGTTGTAGGACTGGCAAATGGAAACTGCTTTGGGGTTTTACAGTGACCTGGAGAACAAAACCACAGGAATATCAAAGTTAGCAGAGAGACTTCCACCCTACCTTCTCTTTCTCTCCAATTAAGCTAATAGGTGGGACCACAGAAACAAAGAGACTTATAAGAATAGCAAAATATTTTCTTCCCCTTGATGTTACCTTGGGATGGAGCTTTTCAATGGCATCTACTCAGCAGGAAATTTTTACTATTTGGAAGACTACTCAGCTTTCTGATCTTTTTGCTCTTATTTCACCAAAGCAAGAACTTCAACTTACAGTTTCACATCAGACCTCCTATAGGAGTGCCTATATCCACAGTTAACTACTTAAATCCTCATGTATTTGTGCTAATTCACTCATGAGTTGTGATACATATTTTATCATCTCTCTCCATCTACTCTATTCTCAGGGTGCCTCTCTGGCCCTTTGTAGCAAGCACTCCTTGTAGTGAGTTGAATGATGTTCTCCCAAAAGATATCTCTACCTAAAACCTCAGAATAGGAACTTATTTGGAATAATGATTTTTCAGATAGAATTAAGGTTAGGACCTTGAGATTAGATCATCTTTTATTTAGAGTGGGCCCTAAATCCAATGACTGATGTCCTATCAGGGAAAAAGCAGAGGGATTTGAAAAATAGAGACACAGGGGAAAAGGCTATCATGGAAGCAGGGATTGGAATGAAGCATCCATAAACCAAGGAATGCCAAAGAATTCCAAAAACCAGCAGAAGCTGGAAGAAGAAGGAACTGGTTATTTTCTAGAGCCTTAGAAGATGGGAAAATACCCCTGCCAACACCTCGATTTCAGACTTCTAGCCTACAAAGAAATAATAAGTTTCTTTTGTTTTAAGTCACCTAGTTTGTGGTAATTAGTTACAGCAGCCCTAGGAAACTAATACAGTGTTCTTCTTCTGATGCTAAACCAGGCATTTAAAGATAGAACAAAATAGGCTGGGCACAGTGGCTCATACCTTGTAGTCTCAGCACTCCTGGGGTGGATTGCTTGAGCTCAGAAGTTCAAGACCAGCCTGAGTAACATGGGGAAATCCAGTCTACATAAAATACAAGAATTAGCTGGGCGTGGTGGCATGCACCTGTGGTCCTAGCTACTTGGGAGGCTGGGATGGGATGCTTACTTGAGCCAGGGAGGTCAAGGCTGCAGTAAGCTATGATTGCACCACTGTACGCCAGCCTGGGCAAACGAGCAAGACCCTGCCTCAAAAACAGACAGCACACACACACACAAACAAAAAAAAAAGAACCAGAAAAAAAACAGACTAAGTCAGCATCTTGTAAGAAGCTATGTCTTCTTTTTGAGAGAGTATATTGTGTGCTGCATATTTTTACTTTTATTGTTTAACAGTATTTGCAATTTTCATATTTTATTTTTTTATAGAGACAGGGTCTTGCTGTGTTGGCCAGGTTGGTCTTGAACTCTTAGCCTCAATCCTCTCCCCTCGGCCTTCCAAAGCGCTGGGATTACAGATGTGAGCCACTGTGCCCAGCCATATGCTGCATGTTTTCAAATAGAGTCTGAACTAAAATATACCTCCTTTTTGGAGAAGACTTTCTCCATCTGTTCATTCATTAAGCCTGCACTGGGGCATAGGCATTTGCATTAAAAAATTGAACACTGCATGTTCTCACTCATAAGCGGGTGTTGAACAATGAGAACACATGGACACAGGGAGGGTAGCATCACACACTGGGGTCTGTTGAGGGGGGCCAAGGGAGGGACAGCAGAGGGGGGAGGTTGGGGAGGGATAACATGGGGAGAAATGCCAGATGTAGGTCACAGGGGGATGGAGGCAGCAAACCACATTGCCATATATGTACCTATGTAACAATCCTGCATGATCTGCAAATGTACCCCAGAACCTAAAGTACAGTAAAAAAAAAAATGTTTTACTAGATTCTGGTCAGGCGAGGTGGCTCACACCTGTAATGCCAGCACTTTGTGGGGCCAAGGCAGGTGGATCATGAGGTCAAGAGATCGAGACCATCCTGGCCAACATGATGAAATCCCGTCTCTACTAACAATGCAAAAATTAGCTGGGCATGGTGGCACCTGCCTGTATTCCCAGTTACTTGGGAGGCTGAGGCAGGAGAATCACTTAAACCTAGGAGGTGGACTTTGCAGTGAGCCGAGATCACGCCACTGCACTCCAGCCTGGCAACAGAGCGAGACTCCACCTCAAAAAAAAATTTTTTTACTGGATTCTGAAGGGTACCATTCAGTTGGAGGGTAAAGATCAAAGAAAGGTTAAATGCCTTTCCTCAGGTTTAGCCTTTTCACCTTGGATTGCTCTTCTCTCTCAGGGTTTCCCTGTGGATAATGGAATATTCCAAGGCTGGTGCTACATCCCTAATCTGCTCCAGCTTCTGTTCTGGAAAAGGCCGAATGTTTGCCCTAAAGGAACAGGCAACTTTTCCCGTCCTTAGGAAGAAAGAGCCTCTTCCTTTTCATACTCTTTTCTTTGGGCTACTCATTTCCTTGCTTCTTACCCCCGAGTGGAACAGTTCAACTACAAAGATGAAGTTGGCCTGGAGGCAAGCTGACAAGTGGACAAACTTTTAGTCAAGACAGCGTCTTTTTGGTTAGCCCATGCAGCAAAACGCTAGTTAAAACCTTAGCTAAATAATATCCACGTTTCCAATTTTGAACTTTGCATGCCCATGTGCATCTCATGAACTGATGGAGTATGTCTGTCAATTATACTGATGCTGCTAGTGTTCGTAGGCAGTTGTTTTCGTGTCCTCTCCAGTGAATACATTTTTCTTCCTGATTTTCATAACTGTGTCTTGCTGCCTTCCTTCCTCCACTCCCTTCAGTTCCCTTATCCCACCCTTCTCCACTCCACCAGCAAGAAGAGTTCTGCTCATCTTATCAATTCAAACACACCTTGGCGCTGCTGAAACTCATCTGTTTTAGCTACAGTATATCATTTTGACATTTCCACTTATGACAAAGTTAATCTCACAAACAGATACCATATTCTTATTATAGAGACATGAAGGATTGGGTCCAGATATTCTGAACCCATTTAGGATATGTGGAAGCAGATACTGACCAGCAAGAACAGAAAGTTCACAGCGAGGGGCGGGGCTGCTCCAAACTCCATTCCCTTGAGGGTCACTTGTGCAGCGGATGGTGCTCTCCCCAATGAGGTTGAAGGTCATCCTTCTGTCTGGGTGGGAGTCGCATGTATAAGATACTTCTTTTCCATAGGGAATATCTCCAGGGGGAGTTTCTGTGTGACTCCCATTAAGGATAGCTGGAGGATTTGGACAAAAGATTTCTAGAAAGAAAACAAGAACTCTCAATTCCATTTAAAATTCTAAATTTGAATCCAAGGTGATTCCACAGTTGTCATACTGTGACTGTGTTGCTAATTAAGCGTACTTTTTTCTTAAGGAAAGTAGAAACCGCATAATAAATGTATTAGGCCTCTGCTAAGATGAAGCTAAATGAAATGACAACTAAATCAATGTTTATTACAAAAGCCTTCCCCAAATTAAGCATCCTAAATTTTTCAGAGAGTTAAGATTTCTGAATAATAAATAGTGTATTCCTTTAAAGTTAATAAAAAGCTTCATGGTCACATTAAAGGGAAATCATCCATTAATTCAGTTAGCATTTTTTGAGTACCTGCTGTATGTCAAGCAGGTACTGTTTTAAGCCCAAGATAAATATGATCTTTGACATCAAGAATCTGCATCCTAGAGACCTCTTTCTAAAATATATTATGCATTTACTATTTGTATATCAGTGATTTAATTTTTCTTTATGATGCCAGGCAATGATTTTCAAAATAAATATGAAAGATTAAAGTAATGCTGTCATCATGAAATAAAATATACTGTGCACTCCTGTATGTGTTTCAAAAGGCTCAAGAATGTTAGGCTTTTTTGAGATACTCATTGGTTTTTAAAGGATTTTTTTTGTTGTTGTTGTTAAAGAAACACATTTATTCTTTGGAATACCTCTAGTTAGAGACACTCCTTCCCCTTTCTAATTTGATTTGAATTCGGGAAGAGGATGTTACAGCTTAAAAGAATTATAGATAAACTAATCAAAGGCTAAAGTAGCTTAACCAATGTTTACACTCTAGTAAGTGATTTCAGATATATGTTGGCTTCATGAGGGTATTTTCTCTTTTTTTTCTTTCATACTTCTTAACTATTTCCAGGAAATAGAAATAGTTGACTTCCTGTTTGTCAAATAGCTGACTTCCACCTATGCAAGATGATACTATCATGTTTCATCATATAAATCAGTACAAGACATTGAAATATTTTAAAGCAAAGTATTCATTTGAGCAAAATTTATTGTAAACATGTATTTTTAATAGCTATGCTTAGAAGGGGAAGCAATATCCCTGATTGATTTAGTGAAGAAGTAAATGAATAGATTGGACATAATAGTGTTTCTGTTTTTTACACAGTATTTTCTGCCCTCCTAAAAATAAAAAGCAACCCCCTTGCTGCCATTTCATTCTCCAGCTATAGTCCTACTTCTACTCTCTTTACATGAAAACTCCTCTAAAATATTGTCTACGATCTGTTACAATTCCTCCCGTTCATTCTCCCAAGAATTCATTCCAATCAGTGCTTGCTGGCATTCTACTGAAACTGCCACTTGTTACCTCCAAGTTGTTAAACTCAAAGATCAATTTTCTGTTCCCACCGAATTTGACCTCTCTATAGCATTTGACACAGTTGGTTAGTCTAATCTCCTTAAAAGAATTTCCCCACTTGGCTTCCAGGGCATCTCACCCTCCTGTGTTTTCTCTTACTGCAGTGGCTGCCTCATCATAATTCCTTCTCACCTTTTCAACTCTTAATCCTGGACATCCAGGCTCAGTCCAAGCATCTGTTCTTGAGCAGGACTCACTCCCTAGGTGAGGATCTCTTTCAGTTCTGATTTTAAGCATAGCAGATACAATGATGGCTTTTACCTATCTATGGACAGCCTGGTACTCTCCCAGATACTCATCTGGATATTAAGAGGAACATGAAACTTATGTCCCAAGCTTAACTTCTGATTTCCCCCATTCCCAAACTGCAGTCTCCTGCATGTCAGCCAAGGGAAATTCTACCCTGGCAGTCGTTCTGGACAAAAACCTGGAAACTTGTCTATGATTCTTCTCTTTCTTTCACGTAAGCAAACCATCAGCAAATCCTGTCATCTGCACCTTCAAAATATATCCAGAATTTGATCACTTCTCATCATCACCTTTCCCAATGGCTATCCTGGGCCAACATCTCTGATTAAATTGCTGCAACAGCCTCCCAGTTCGAACCCTCAGCTACACCTAGAGATACACTTGCCTTTGGAGTCCTCAGCTACTTTCTCAAGTAACAACACTGAATCAATTAAGAGCATTTTCTTAATAACATTTAGTATTATTTCAGCATTTCTATTCATGTTTTTGTTTTATTTTGTCTTTATTCTTGCACAAAAATATAAACATGGACTTATCTGTCTTGTTTATAGGCATATTCCCAGTTCCCAGAAGATTGCTTGGCACTAATAGGTGCTCAAATAGTTTTGTGTTGAAAGAATGAGTAGATGACTAAATGGATAACTGAGGGAAGAACCGAAAGGTTGAAGTGTGACTATTACTTCTGACAGGAAAGAAGAGAAAAATTTAGCATGGCATCTTGCCATACATCTATTTCTGTGAAGCATTTCTCTCTATTTATAGCACAGACTCTCCTCATAAATATTTATAGGATGTTACCCAAAACCACATGATATTCAGGTTTATTTTCCCCCAGAACATTGCTTGTATCTATTCCAACAAAGAACAGTTTCTATTAAAAATGGACATAAATAATGGGACAAACAATAGATCATCTCATGGGGCAAACCACATTCAGAAAAAACAAAGAGAAAGATCCAGACTGAAGAAGTATTTCATCTACTCACGTTCACACACAGGAACACTGTTACTCCAAAGGCTTCTCGTTCCATCCAAGACACAATGACTAACGGAACTGCCCTTCAAGCGAAACCTAAAGAATAACGCAGCAGTGCCTGGATGAATGCACCATTTCTCTCTTTCCTTCATTGACAGATCTCAGCCTCCTCCCTGAGAATTCCTAAGTTAATTAACGTTTCACCGCTCAAGCTAAAGCACAGGTGAAAACACTCAGTTTGCCTGGTTTCTCACTGACGGGCTCAGAAGACAAATCATGTGGGAGAAAGTGTAGCTTTCAGTGAGGACAAAGCAATAACAGCTGGCAAAGCTGTCAATCGTATGTAATTGGATTTTAAAATATTTTTACTTACTCTTTCATTCTTACTACAAATTCCACTATTTGTTTAAAAGTTTTGTGAAATAATTTTTGCATGTTATTTATCTTATACAGAACTTTCTCTTATATAACAAACTTTTCTTAACAACCCCTTAGAATATTTATCTCTTCATGTATGCAAATTATTATTTGTTCATACATCTAATGTCACACACACACACACACACATACACTTTTTTTTTCAAGATCTGTTGTATTTCTGTTGTTGTTTCTGCTTTGTCCCTCACTGGAAGCTGCATGTTTTCCAGAATGATTTGATTTCTGAGCCTCTATCAGTGAGAAATCAAATGAGTTGAGCTTTTTCCTTTTTAAACCTCTGTTCATGGATCCATCTGGTTCATACCACACTTCCCAATCATTGTTTCAGATATTGTTCTCCTCTAGTACTTCTTTCCACTAGGTCAGTCTCCTTTTCTGGACTGCTGGCTGTATTTCTGTTTGTACTTGACACTGAGTTGTATGTGCCATTTTTTCTTTATCTCCTGATAGTACTGCCACTTAGTCCCTACCCTTTTTTAAAACCACACTTCCAGAAGTTAATCTCCCTGAGTTCTTCTTTTCCTAGGTCAGCCCTCTTTTTGGATTGATCCTTGAGCTCAAGAGTCACTCTCCAGAGCTGAGTCGCTGATCTTAATTCTGGGTCACACTCACCCTTCATCACAAATAAAGGACACTTTTGCCCCAAGCTGGAGATTAAGTGGAAGCAGCACATGGCCATGAGGGAGTTGACCCAAGAAGTCATCACAGGATTTCACTAGAATAAAAAAAAAAAAGAAAAAATAGGAGTAAGACCTCCATATGAGGGTTACAGAGAGCAATCTAGAAGCCAGAGAGTCGAGGCACCTGCACATCTGGGGGCTTCAGGACTCCAGTCTCCCTGGGGTGTGCAGTGCAGAGAAGCAGCCCCTCTGAGGTCATAGCCGGGCTCACAGCTGTAGAACACTTCCTGCCCAGGTGAAAAGTTGACCTGATTGCTTTGGGTATGCTCACCATGCAGAATTTCTGGAGGTGGCTGACACACTGTGGAAAGGACAGTTCCAGAGCACTTGTTAGTTATGGGGGAATTTCCTTTGCTATAGCTTATGCTTGCTGAAGCCCTCGTAACTAGTCAGTGGTAGAGAAATAGAACCTAATTCTCCCTAGCACAAGGCCTCAAATTCACTTGTAAATCTACAGGGCATGAAGTTTTTTCTCCTAGCTCATGCTACCCAGTGTGGAGTTGTTAGTATTGGTGGATTCTCCATCTACATGCTTCCTAAGAAAGCAATCCCAATTTTCACCCATTATTCATGTAATGAGACTGTTACCTGAGCCCAAGCCTGTTTTACAGATTTCCCCCCCATTTCTCTGATTGCACACCTGTGACTAAAGTACAGTCATACTGTTTCAGGACAGGCAAGCCCCCAAACTGGGGCTTATTCTGGAAGGGTTCTTGCCTCACCCAGGAAAGAATTCAAAGATGAGCCAGCGGTGCTAGATAGAAATCTTTTGGTGAAAGACACTGCACCTTGCAGAGCACGGCTAACTCACAAGCAGTATGTCCAGAGTCAGCAACATATGGGCTCCTGGCAGGCAACTGTATTTATACTACTGTAAACCTGCTTCAATTACATGTAAATTAAGGAGTGATCAATGCAAATTGAAGGGTGAGTTATTTAGAACTTTCCAGGAAAGGGGCGGTAACTTCCAGGTCATTGCCATAGCCATTTGTAAACTGCCATGGTGCTGATGGGAATGTGACGGCAGCTAGGGATTGCTTTCATTGCCATCTGCTGGTTCCTGCTAGGGATTGCTTTTGTCGCCATCTGCTGGTTCCTGCTCTTTCTTCACTTCATCCTGTCTAAGCCAGATCCTGTTTTGATCAGCAGGATTGTGAACACAACACAAGCCCTGCCCATCTCCTACCCCAATACATCCGTCTCTGTATGTCTTTATCTGTTCATCTTCCCAGCTCAGTGGTTGCACAAGGCTAACACGGGTTGGTAGAAGAATTGTAAGCTTCTTCTCTGTCCCTATGTGTCAGCCATTACACCTCCCACTCCACTGCTAAACCAGCTATTGTGACATCAACAGACAAGATGAGCTACCAAAAACAAAAGCCCTTAAATAAGCCAGCCCTTTGTCATGAGAGGACATATCATCTGGAGAGTATTTGACTCAACGTCTGCTTTTATTTACAGTCCTGTTCGTCCATGCTTAGGGCATGAGAACCCATTTCACATCAACCTAATCTGTACCTCATTCAAGATGAATTTAAAAATCGTTATTTAACTGGCTTTGAGCAAGTTACTTTCACTCTTAGATTCCTGGGGATAAAATGTAGGAGGTGGATGGCTTGAGCCCAGGAGTTTGAGGCTGCAGTGAGCCATGACTGTATCACTGGATTATTGATCAGCCTGGGCAACAGAGATGGACCTCAACCCTAATAAATAGGTTTTTAATAAAATAAAATAACAAAATAAAATGTAGGAGGCAGACCATTATAGATAAAGTCTAAAGTCTTTGTGTCTATTCTGACGCTATGGTTTCTGTCATAAGGCAGTCTCTTTCGGTCACCAATGGATGCTGGTAGAAGTATGGCAAGAGCTAGAGCATTCAGACTCTGGGGTCTGAGACCCTTGCCTTTTAAAATCCTAGGTGTCTCACTTAGAGCATGTGACTTGGCCAATTTACCTAACCTCTGAAAGACCAAGCTGACTTCACTCTTAAATGGATATTACAACAGCACAATTTCAAAGTGTTATTGTAAATAATAAATGAGAAAATATATATAAAGTACTTAGTGCACAGCTGACCACAGAGAAAGTCCATATGATTTTTCAATGTAATTGAGAGATACTGTAGCTGGTACTTTGCCCTGAGAATGGATTAATAGGTGAGTCCAGAATAACTTTTTTCTTGGCGAATTAAGGTCTTGCTTTTCACAGTGAAGACACATATGCATGGGTGCATGCACAGCCCTGATTCCTAATTTCATGCTTCTTTTTCCCAAACTTGCTCTCCCACCCTGCTCACCACGCATCCCTCCCTCTGAACAAATACTAATCTCCTGATCCAACAGCAACTCATGTCATTTGCAGAGCCCTTCTAGGCCTCAGTCAGACTCACCCCTGGAGCAGCTTGGTAACTCTGGCTTCCATTTGTTCAGGGCCTGGCATTGCACATAGGGAGATCCTTTCATGACAAAGCCAGGCTGACACCTAAACTCCACAACTTCATTTAAGGAAAATAAGCTTCTGTTGTCAGATACCATTATTCCATTTTCAACATTTGGAGGCGTGCATTTGTTAGGTATGATGCACTGAGGGGCCGGGCCACTCCAGACGCCCGCTTGATCCTCATTGCTGGTGCAATATATGGAGGGCTCACCCACGAGCTTAAACACATTTCTCCCTCCGCTTCCAGGATTGCAGCGGTAGGTCACCACTGATCCATAGTGAAAATACTCCCTGTTGGTGCTAATGAAATATCCATTGGCGATGGTGGGGGGCAGCCCACAAGGAATTTCTGGGAAAAGAGACAGCAAGTTAACCAAAACAAAACCTTGGGACAGAGTCTTGAGTGCTGTGGCACGATCACGGCTCACTGCAACCTGCGCTTCCCAGGTCAAGCAATCCTCCCACCTGTCTCCAGAGTAGCTGGATTATAGGCATGCATCACCATGTCTGATTAATTTTTACATTTTTATTAGAGATAGGGTTTGACCGTGTTGGCCAGGCTAGTCTTGAACTCCTGGCCTCAAGCAATCTGCCTGCCTCGGCCTTTCAAAATGCTGGGATTACAGGTGAGAGCCATCACCCCTGGCCTGGTTTCTTGAAATTATAGTTTAGTGTAAATTTTGCTAACAGCTTTTTTAAAATCCAAAATTATCAGAAGTAAATATTCACAATATTATTCTCATCTAATATTTGCTAATGTACAGACATATTCTTACAGTTTTATAATATTATGAGTTCTGCTCTTCTCAACTAACATTACTTCACTAAATGTGTCCATATATTATTATAGTCCACTTTTTTTTTCTTTTTTTTTTTTTTTTGAGAACAGAGTCTCATTCTATCACCCAGGGGTGTGATCTCGGCTCACTGTAACCCCTGCCTTCCAGGTTCAAGAGATTCTCCTGCCTCAGCCTCCTGAGTCGCTGGAATTACAAGCATGCTCCACCACACTGGGCTAACTTTTGTATTTTTAGTGGAGATAGGTTTCACCATGTTGGCCAGGCTAGTCTTGAACTCCTGACCTCAAGTGATCTGCCTGCCTCGGCTTCCCAATGTGCTGGGATTAAATGAGAATTTAACTATGTTATCTCACCATTATTAATTTAGTTCTCTCTCTATATAGAAGGCATTTGGCTTTATTCTATTGGTTGTTAATATATAAAGCACATAGCATAGCATTTTTTTTTGAGACAGGGTCTTGCCCCGCTGCCCAGGCTGGAGTGCAGTGGCACCATCATGTCTCATTGCAGCCTTGATCTCTCTGGTTCAAGAAATCCTCCCACCTCTCAACCCCCCAAGAAGTTTTGACTATAGGCATGTGCAACCATGCCCGTTTGATCTTTGTATTTTTGTAGAGACAGGGTTTCACCACGTCGAATAGGCTGGTCTCGAATTCCTGAGCTCGACTGATCTGCCCACCAAAGTGCTGGGATTACAGTATGAGCCACCATACGTTGCCCAGTATAGCATCTTTATTAAATAACAAAAACAAAAAACTCTGGCATAACTAACAAAGACAAAGCAAAAATATACAATATTACACAAAGCACAAGTATACAATATTACATGTGATAAACACAATACTTGCAGATTCAGAAGTAATAAAAAGAACTGAATACTGATCTACACCCATACCACCCTGAATTCCCCCAATCTCATCTGATGTTGGAAGAACTGAATTCTGCTTCCTACTCTACAGTAGAACAGTGCCCAGCCAGATCGGCCTTCCACAAAGTTTGCGTCCACTTGTCCTCCCACCAGTTGTGTTTGAAATTGCTGATTTCTTCACACCATCACCAAACCCAGGATTATATCCATTTTATATTCCTTGTTAGCCTGCAATTGCTCGTTCCTCTTTGCTCCCCAAAATCTAGGAAGCTCATCTTCCAAACAACTGACAGGGAAGATGGCATGCACCTGTTTAGACAAAAAATGAAAAGGAAGAAAGGGCTGCATTGCTTGAATATCTGATGTGATACTAACAGCTTGCAGAGAGGATACAGAGTTTCTTTCACCAAGTTTGTATTTGTTGACTTCACTAAAGAAAATGCTCTTCAAACTGGGAAGAGGGAATTGGGGGCTGTTTAAATGAGCTCAAGACTAGTTTAAAATAAATTATCTCTTAAGAAAAGGAAAAAAAAAAGCATTTGTAGATGAAGGTGGAAGGGAATGCTGTGAGTCGTTTTAAGGATATGACTGGGATATGACTGCATTCTTCAAATATCAAAAGGATCCCATTTTAAGAGGGATGAAATTCATTCTTTGTAATTCTAGGAAGGCCACGCTAGGTTTAAATGATGGGTTGAATGGGGAAAAAGATTTCAACTCACCTTGACAAATTGGTGGCTTTGTGCTCCAATGGGCAGTATTGCCTGAGATGATACATTCAGCAGATGACCGACCAATGAGGCGGTACCTAAAGGCAAAAGATGTATAATAATTGTGCTGTGCATACCTCATCAGCTTCCTCACAGCATGCATATGCGGCAAACCAGAAGGATTCCAATGCAGGAGAAGTCTAAGGCTCAGCCTAAACTTCAAGTATGTTCCCAGCTTTTCTCACTTCTCTTTCCTATTCTCTCACTGTTGTAAGAGATATTTCTGCTCTAACTTCTCCTGGCCCACTTTGCTTCTTAATATCTTGGCTTCATTGTGGACTGTACCTGGCACCAAAATAACACAATTATTTTGTAGACCTGTTTGACATTTTTTTCTTAAGTTCTGTCTTTTCTTACATTATTTCTGCCATTTTTTGTTTGCATTTTCCCTTAATGTGTGTGTATATATAATAATACTATGTCATTTTACTTGAGACTTTTTTTTATAAATACAAGATTTGTTGCTTTTGATCCTTTCGAGGAGACTTTGTCTTTCAACAAGATTAAACCAAATGTATTGAGATAAATGATACATTTGATTGGCTTTTGTCATCATTCTTTCACTACCTTTCTCACTGATTTCATGATGTCCAATGATGAGGATGAGGAGAAGGCAATGAATAAGATGACCTGACCCAAACCTGAGGGGGCTTCTTTTCGGTGGAAGAGACAAATGCATTCCTTGCTATTCCTTTTCCTTCCCTCTCACTAGCTATATGGAACAGACAGATTCAGCTGTTTTAGTTATTCTAATAATTTGGAAATTAAACTTAATATTTTTCCAATGAGGCATTTCATTTTATATGTGTGCCTGTGAATTATACATATACACATGACATATATTTAAACCTATTTTCTCACTTTTAGAGTCAAACTCTGTATAGCCAGTCTACTCATCTTTTCTGAAATGTAAGTCTAGCCTACCTTTTCTTGTTTTCTCACATTTTCTAGTTTTATTGATGTTTTGTGATTTTAGAGAGATTATTACTAAATGATGATTACACTGCCAAGTTTCTGTGTGTGTGATTTTTGTTGTTGTTGTTTGTTTTTACCAATTCTCAATCTCACTGATATTTCTCTTGGAATTCATCATTCTCCTTTTAAAAAATTTGCTTATGAATTGCCTGGGAAACATACTTAAATGTTATAATTTTTATGTCTCTGCTTATCCTTTAATGTGTATCTGGAGCCTCTACTATTAGCCTCTGAATATTAGCTTGGCTCAATAGAAATGCTATCTTATACAATTTAGTGTTGTGTAGAATCAAGGTGGTACCAATAAATTTATTTCTTTTGCGGGTATCATATTTTCACATTTTATTTCTGGAAACTGAGTTTTTTTGTCTATCCCTGAAACAGAGAAGTTTCCCTAGTGATGGCTAGGTGTGAGCTTATTTGTTTATCCTTTTGGAATTTCTGTTACATTTATTTTGAATCCTAACATTGTCTTACATATGTCTTCTCTTTGTCTTTATTTGAGACAGGCTGGACTGCAGGGGTGCCATCACGGCTCACTGAGGCCTCAGCATCCTGGGCTCAGGTGATCCTTCCACCTCAGTCTCTGGCACAGCTGTGGCTACAGTTGCGTGCCGCCATGCCCAGCTAATTTTTATACTTTTTTGTAGAAACGGGATTTTGCCTTGTTGCGCAGGATTGTCTCAAGCTCCTGGGCTCAAGTGGTCCTCCTGCCTCGACCTCTCAAAGTGTTGGGAGTACAGGTGTGAGCCACTGTGCCTGCCAGTCTGTCTTCTTCATCTTTTCCCACTGCATTCAGGAAAATTTGGTTAACTCTTCTTACTCTTTGCTTTGATTTTCTGCAGTATTCATTGTGTTTGTTATATATATGTGTGTATATGTGTGACACATGTATGAAATGAAATATATAAACACACTGCAAACATATATTCATTCATGTACAAACTTCCTGTCTAGTTTCACAGAAGTATTTGTACAACTGAATCTTTTTAAAAAATAAGAAAAGGAGAGTGTTCTGAAACTTTCCCTGGTTTCTTGGCAATAAATCTCTTTTGTAGGACGAAATTTC
>PVKV010016612.1:31752-50350 GCA_004027835.1 Alouatta palliata
CAGGAAATTTATCAATTGTATTTTTTTAAATGCTCAAAAAAAAAAAAAAAAGAAAAGAAGCAGTTAGATTTATTCTAATTGTACCTTGTCAGATTGTCAGATTTTAGGTGCACTGGTCTGTGAGGCCAAGTCTGGCAAATACGCTGCCAGGCATCACAAGCTGCCTTGCGGTGTCTGTTGCAGTGGCACAAACATAGCCCCTACTCACTACCTGGCTTAGCTGTTCCCATGAAGAGTGAGATTGAGGCAGAGCCTCCACTGTGTGCTGAGGAAAGGTGAGCACCAACAGCTGGACTGTGCGCTGTGAGCACTTGACGCTTGACATTTTCAAAGGGGCTCTGTTATCGGTTGAATTGTGTCTCTCCCAAATACGTTGAAATCTTAACCCCCAGTCCCTGTGGATGTGATCTTACTTGGAAATACAGTCTTTGCAGATGCAATCAAGTTAACATGAGGCCATTAAGGTAGGCCCTAATATGACTGATGTCCTTATAAAAAAAGAGAACTCAGGACACACACATGCACAGAGAGGAGAACTGCATGTCAGGACACAGACCCAGAGGGAAGACGGCCACGTGAGGACAGAGACAGAAATCTGAGTTCTGTTGCCACATGTCAAGGAAGCTCTGGGGCTCCAGAAGCTGGAAGATGCAATGAAGGATCCTCCCCTACAGGATTCAGAGGGAGCATGTCCCTGCCAACACCTTGATTTTGGACTTCCAGCCTCCAGAACAGAACTCCAAAAACTTCTGTTGTGTTAAGCCGGCCATTTCGTGTTACAGATGTACCTCAAAGGTATTGCAGGGTCAGTTCCAGACCACCACAATAAAACAAATAGCACAACAAATGAGTCATATGAATTTTTTGATTTCTCAGTGCCTATGAAAGTTGTATTTATACTATACTATAGTCTATTAAGTGTGAAATAGCATTATATCTAAAAAAATTCATACTTTAAAAAATGGTTTATTGATAAAACATGCGAAAGATTATCTGACCTTTAATACGTCATAATCTTTTTGCTGGTGGAGGGTCTTGCCTCCAGGTTGATGGCTGCTGACTGATCAGGGTGGTGGTTGCTGAAGGCTGGGGTGGCTGTGGCAATTTCTTAAGCTAAGACAACAACAAAATTTGCTATATTGATTGACTCTTCCTTTCACAAAAGATTTTTCTAGCATGCAATGCTGTTTGATAACATTTTACCCTCTGAACTGCTTTCACAATTGGAGTCAGTCCTCCCAGATACTACCGCTGCTTTATCAAATAAGTTTATGTAATATTTTAAATTCTTTGTGGGCATTTTAAACAATGCTCACATCATCTTCACCAGGAAGGGACTCCATCTCAAAAAAAACCACATTATCTGCTCATTCATAAGAAGCAACTCCTCATCTGTTCAAGTTTGATCCCGAGATTGCAGCAATTCAGTCACATCTTCAGGCTCCGCTTCTAATTGTAGTTCTCTTGCTATTTCCACCACGTCTGCGGTTGTTTCCTCCACTGCAGTCTTCAGCCTCACGAAGTTACCCATGAGGATGGGAATCAGCTTCTACCAAACTCCTGCTAATGTTGATATTTTAACCTCTTCCCATGAATCCTGAATGTTCCTAATGGTATGTAGAATGATGAATTCTTTCCTGCTGTTTTCAACTTACTTTGTTCAGATCCATCAGAGGAATTACTGCCTTACAAAATGTATTTCCTAAACACTGAAACTTGAAAGTCAAAATTACTACTTCAGCCATGGACTGTAGAATAGCTGTTGCTGTCATCAGGCAGGAAAACTACATTCATCTCCTTGTCCGTCTCCATCAGAGGTCTTGGCTGATGAGGTGCAATGTCAATGAGCAATAATATTTTGAAAAGAATCTGCTTTTCTGAGCGCTAGAGCTCAACTGTGGGCTTAAAATATTCAGTAAGCCACGCTGCAAACATACCTCTGTCATCAGGCTTTGTTGTTCCATTTGTAGAGTACAGGCAAGGTACATTTAGCATAATTCTTAAGGGCTCTAGGATTTTTAGAATGGTCAGTGAGCATTGGCTTCAACTCAAAGTCACCAACAGCATTAGCTCCTAAAAAGGCAGCCTATCCTTTAAAGCCTTGAAGCCAGGCATTGACTTGTCCTCTCTAGCTATGAAAGTCCAATAGATAGCTGTTTTGTCTACATGGAAAATCTATTTAGTGTAACACCTTCATCAATGATCTTAGTTAGATCTTCCAGAAAAATCGTGCAGCTTCTACATTAGCACTTCTTGCTTCACCTTGCACCTTTATGTTATGGAGATACCTTCTTTCCCTAAACCTCAGGAACCAACAACCTCTGCTAGCTTCCAGCTTTTTTTTTTTTTCTTCTTTTTTACTGCAGCTTCCCACCTCTGTCAGTTTTCACTGAATTGAAGAGAGTCAGGGCCTTGCTCAGGATTAGGCTTTGGCTTAAGGAAATGTGTCTGTTTTGATCTATCTGACCGCTAAAACTTCTGCATTAGCAGTAAGGCTATTTCACCTTCTTATCATTCATGTGTTCCCTGGAATATCACTTTAAATTTCCTGAAGTACTTTTGCTTTGCATTTACAACTCAGTAACTGTTTGGCACACGAGCCCTGGCTTTTGGCCTATCTTGGCTTTCAACATATCTTCCTCACTAAGCTTCATCATCTCTAGCTTTTGATTTAAAGTAAAAGATGCATGACTCATCCCTTCATGTGAACACTTAAAGGCCCTTGTAGGGCTAGTAATTGCCCTAATTTTAGTATTATTGTGTCTCAGGGATTAGGAAGTCCTGAAGAGAGGGAGAGAGAAGGGGAGTGTCTAGTTTATGGAGCAGTCAATGCATGCACATTTATTAAATTTTCTATCTTATATGGGTGCAGTTCATAGTGACCCCAAACAATGACAATAGTCGCATCAAAGATCCCTGATCACAGATCACTGTCGCAGACATGATAATAATGAAAAACTTTGGGATATTGTGAGAATAATCAAAACGCTACACAGAGACATGAAGTGAACACACGCTGCTGGAAAAATGATGCCCACAGACATGCTTGTCGCAGGGTTGGCACAAGCCTTCAGTTGTAAAAAGCGTAACATCTGTGAAGTGCAATAAAATGAGGAAGGCCTGTACTTGGTGATGGCAGCCCTAGGAAGCAATCATGCTGTTACCAGTAAGATTTATTCTTTCACACAGATGCTATATGGCCTTCTCTTTCTTCCAGCAATGGGCTGGGCTAGGGTTGTTTGTGTGCTTTGACTATTATACTCTTTTCTGATTTATTTTCCTTCCCATCCAGTGAATGCCATACTTTTTATATGTGCACTGCTGGTTTCCAGTAAGGATATAGATTTTTCCCCTAATCTCCTCCTATCTTTGTTCATTTCAATCAGGCATTAACACCTGTGTTCAAGCCTCTTAAGAGCAGGTGGCCATAGCCTAGTTTCCTTTCTGAGATGTGGCTAGAAGGTATAAGGCTGTGCTGGACTCTTGAACCAAGAGATGTTGCTGCCAACTCACCCTGTAGTACAAGAATAGTTGATTCTGGATCCAACCTGGATGTTTGTGATCACATGCACCACACCATTCACTGGATCTGAAGGAGTTTTACATGACTTACCTATGGGAAAGAAACAGTATTTTGGAGCCAGGTAAAGTAATCTGAATTCTCTTCAGTACATAAGGTATCAACCTGCAGGTACCTTCCTGAAGAAAACACACAGTTCTGATGGTTCCACAGATTTTGCCGCCTTGAGAAAACTCATCAGAGCGCCTCAGGATCAGCCAACTATTAAGCCCCACTTTGAAAAAGACCTTCCCTCCAGATGTGTCTAGATCTAGGTTTAGATCTGTGTAGAGACCTTGCATCCCTCATCAAAATGTAAAAGTCATTCATGGCATTATGTACCACCAATACATTTCAAAGTTTTCAGAGGATTTCTTCCCACCTAGTTATTCAAACAGAATTTGTCTTCCTACACACTTTTCCCCCTGATCTACAGTCATTTATTATTTACTTTCCCATAGGGAATAAAGATTTACTCTATAAATATTTTTTGAAACATTCTCAGGAAGTGAGGATTTCAATAATCAAGGATGACCTATAGGAATAACTCTTACATCCACCTATCTGAACACTTTTGAAAAAAGGTTTCTCATATCCCACATTTGAAAAAATTCAGTAAGAAGCTTTGGCAGACATGGGAAAGATCCAATGTAAGTTACTCACGTTTACAGACATCTTTAGGACTTGACCAGACCAGGTTATCTAGACATGTGATAGAGAATGGCATCCCATAATACTCAGGACGGCATTCATACTTTAAGGATGTCCCAATGGGAAAGTCAGATGCGTTGGTTTGGGTTTTCAGCTTAGCAAACAGAAAATGATCTGGGGCTTTACAGTGACCTAGAGACCAAGAAATCAAGAACATCTGAGTTAAGAAAAAATATCCAACGTGTTTCCTCTCTTCTCTTCCTTGCTATATTTGATGCCAGAAGAAAAGAAAATTAGTTTTGGGAAAAAAAAAAAAAACTACAACTTCCCAGTAATGTTGGAAGGGAAAGTTTTATCAGCATAGGCTTATAAGGCAATATATTATCTGGAAGGCTAGCCTGCTGTCTGGTCTTCCTACTTATATAATTTATTTATTTATTTTTTCTACTTTTAGTAGAGTTGGAGTTGCACCATGTTGACAGGCTGGCCTCAAACTCCTGACCTCAAGTGATCCACTCACCTCAGCCTCCCAAAGTTCTGGGATTACAGGTGTGAGCCACTGCGGCCAGCCTATTTTTATTTTTCATTCTTGAGACAGGGTCTCGCTCTGTGACCCAGGCTGAAGTGCAGTGGCACAATCTTGGCTCACTGAAACCTCTGCCTCCCAGGCTTAAGTGATCCCCCCATCTCAGCCTCCTAAGTAGCTGCAATCACAGGCAACTGCCACCTCAATTGGCTAATGCTCATATAACTTAAGGTACAGATAGCTCTGATTAATATTTCACAATTTTAGGAAGACATAATGAGTGTCAACGCCTAGGTTACACCTTTGCTGTCTGGTTTCCTTGTACTTTAAGGCATTACAACTCCAATGAAAGGCTGATAAGCATGGAGTGGGGGAACTCAAGACATTTCCTGGCAGAAGAAGCCACTGATTTTCTAGGTCAGGTTTCTAAGCCAGCCATTTCAATAAGGAGATTCACAGGTATTTGTTTTTAATACCTATGATTCTAATGAAGAACTTTCTTACCACTTCCCTCCTTTTTGACCAGGTCCTCCAGCTGCAAAGGTTGTCAGGATCTTATGTGTTCCCCTATCTTAGAACGATTTGTCATTGGTTTGGCATTCCATTGTGGCAAATGCACAAATAAATACCACCCTGTGACTATGGAAATATGGAGGGCTGGTTAAGATATTCTGAATCCATTTGGGATGTAGGGAAATGAGCACTAACCCGGAATTCCACAGCGAGGGGCAGGGCTGCTCCAAACCCCATTTCCTTGGGGGTCACTTGTGCAGTAGATGGTGCTCTCCCCAATGAGGTCGAAGGTCATCCCGCTGGCTGGGTCAGGGTCACATACGTAAGATACTGCTTTTCCAAAGGGAAAGACTTCCAGAGGTTTTCCTGTGTGTCTCCCATTAGGGATAACTGGAGGACTTGGACAAAAGATTTCTGGAAAAAAGGCAAAAGCTCTAAGTTTCACTCAGGAGTTTCACCAGAGGTGTTTTACAATTATAAGGTGCTATGATTGGTGTTGTTTAAAATATGCTAAGGAGATAACAGTAGACATTAGGACTTCAAAGATTTGGATTCAATGAGATGTCAATGAAAGTGTACTGTAAAGTACAAAAGAGATTTGTCTATCCTGAATCTTCCAGATAGTAACAGTTCCTGGACAATAGAAACTTTACAACTTTAATGAAGTACCAAAACATTTGAAGAAGAAAAACAACCACTTGGAAGGGTAACTCATTCACTAAGTCAGCATATATTAACTGAGCACTTATCCTGTGTCAGCCACTCATCAGGATCCTGGGGACACAGTGTTGACGAAGGAGCCTACGTTCTTGTGAAATATTTCTCAAATGTATATATGTGTGCTAATCACCTTAAATAGATGAAACCTTTCATTAATTACTTATTGATATTAATGATCAGTTTCAATGATAACAATAGCATTTCACAGTGAATTGAAATGTAGTCAGGCCATCGTTAAAAACTCCAAACGGATTCATATTGCTTTGTTTTTTAAACTGTCTAGGTCTGTTGGTGATTTATTTTCTCTTTACTTTCTGGGTCAGGTTTCCAGTTGTTACTCCTTTCTAGCATCTGCTGATTTGTTTAGAACCATCTCTTCCTCATTTCTAATTGGCATTTTTCATTAGAATTGGAATTTGGAAGAAGCTACTTCAACTAGCAAGGGTTGTGTAAAATAAGAGAAAGCTTGAGTAGTCCAGTCAATAACTGAGCTTTTATGCATGACAGTAGAATAGGCATTTGTCATGTTGCTTCAAGGAGCATTGGATTTGTTAGACAGCAAGAATTGCTATATAAATTCTGTTCTTATACAATTTTACTCTAAAAAGCACTGTAAGATGTCCAGGTAGGTTTCTAACAGCATAAACATTTTAGTAAAATTTCATGTTTTTTTTTTTTTTTTTAAAGAAGCATGCTTTCCAATCTTCAGAATCAAGAAATAAAGCAAAGTTCTATCTTCTACTGGGGAAATTATAAATGGGTAGACTGGGAGAAATTAGCAGTCTACTGATTACCAATCATATGAGGCTTGTTTTTTAAAAACTGATTTATTATTTATAAATCTCTCAGCAAAAATTATTTAGGTGCACGTTTTGAGAATTTAAGGAGTCTCAAACTGCTCACCCTGTCTGACGTTACTCACCACCTTTCCCTCATTCCTCATTGCTTTCATCTATTATCTTCATAGCATTTAATTTATTTTTTTCTTGACCCTCTCCCCACCTGAGTAAAAATAACATGGGGACAGGGAATTCACTCATCTTGTTCACTGCTACAACTCAAGTGGCTAGATGAACATCAGGCACAAAGTATGTGATCAATAAATATTGATTAAATAAAGGCATGTTTGATATTTGCATATTATCAAATAGATACAAAAATTGCAGCCTGACTGCAGCTTGATGGGAGAACAAAATAAAAAGAAAGGAAGGAGGGAAGGAAGGAGGAGAGAAGGAGAGAAGAAGGGAAGAAAGAACTGAAGGAAGAAAGAGAAGAAAGGAAGGAAAGAGAGAAAAAAAGCAAATTGTTAAAGCTTCACATTATCTAATCTCTCCTGACCTAGAAGCATACTACCACAGGATTTATCACAATAGAACACAGGACACAAAGGGACAGAGACATATCAGATGGTTCCAAGACAAGTGAGGAACACATTAATTCACAACAAAACATTATTAAAATAAGCAATTTTCAAATCAGTGATTCAGACAAGAAAATTGAAGAACCCCATTCGGGGAGAACATGGGTCAAATACTGAAGAGATAAAGGGGAGAGATTGGCCTGAAATGTTATTCCTATTACTCACGTTCACACACTGGAACACTGCTATTCCAAAGGCTTTCCATTCCAGCCAAGACACAATAACTAGCAGAGCTGCCTTTTAATTGAAATCTAAAGAAGAAAATAGTAGTGAATAGTGAACCAAGAGGCCAGTTAGTTTGTAATCTAAGGCCCTGCCCCAAATCTCAGGATTTTGGGGATCTGAGACCAGGAGGCGGCAGAGTTACAGAAGCTACATTATTCTGGAAAAATTACAGCATCCAGAAGGAAGCAATATAGAATGGCAAAATGCAGTAGCTCGGTCACATGATGGTCCTGCTTCAACTGAGGAAGGTGGTCACGACATAGTCGCCATCCCCTTGACCCTGGACCCAGGCTTGGAGTTTCACTGATTACTCCATGATAACCTGATAAATCACTCAATGTCATTATTAGAAACCTAGTCGTTAATGCAACGCCTTCCTGACTCTGACCCGTGAACACAAGTAAAACAGCTTCCAGTTTGGACTGAAAAAGTGCGAAATAGTTGGCGAGAGAACAGAAATTGTCTTTTTGTCTCCACATCTGTGATGGCATGAAGAAGGCTCACAACAGCAGTTTGGGCTGCTGAAGAGTAAGTGTGACTATTCTAGGGGAAAAAGGAAAGAAGAGAGGACATGATTTTTGTATGCAATCATTGAAAATTCTCAACGTCTGTTGGGCCCCAATGCCCTCCTAAATCTTGCTGGGTGCTAGCATTTAAAGCCTGCCAAGATTCTGTGGAACATTTTGGGATCAGGTGCTTTGTTACCCATGCTGGTCAGCTCCCACGTAGAGACGCACACCCTGTGAAGACCACTAGATGGACATAAACAAGTTAATGACCTTGCCAGAAATATTAACAGCAGCCATCAGGACCCCATCTCAGAGCCCAAAGCCCATGACTTGCCAGATGATATATGGTTGAATTTTAAAAAGTGCTTATTTTTACATGTTCAGCCATATTACAAATTTTAATACTGACGGTTTAAACAATTTACTGAAATGATGCTTTATATTAATTAATTAATTTTTGCCTTTGAAATAGAGTCTTGATCTGTCCCCCAGACTGGAGTGCAGTGGCATGATCTCGGCTCACTGCAACCTCCGCCTCCCTGGTTCAAGCAATTCTCCTACCTCAGCCTCCCAAGTAGGTGGGATTACAGGCACCTGCCACTAAGCCCACTAATTTATTTTCTATTTTTAGTAGAGATGGGGTTTCATCATGTTAGCCAGGCCGGTCTTGAACTGCTGACCTCAGGTGATTCACCCGCCTCAGCCTCCCAAAGTGCTGGGATTACAGGTGGGAGCCACTGTGCCTGGCTGAAATGATTCTTAAATGATCCTAGCTTTTTAGAATATGCTTTTTGTTACTTAACAATTTTTTTCTGGGACTCTCTAAATTACTCATATTCCTTAATGTGTTACCTAAATATTCATAACCAGTGGTTATATTTGCCTTTGAACTTGCTGGATGTGTGGCCCAGTTTCCTCTTCATATCTCATGTAATTAGTTCTATATGTTTATGTCCTTTCTTCCTATATATATTTTCAAAAGTTCATCTCTCTGAGTGTGTGTGTGTGTGTGTGTGTGTGTGTGTGTGTGTGTGTGTGTCCTTCTTTAAGCCACACCAAATCTCCCCTTTTTGGACTAATTCCTAGCCCAATTTCAATGTCCAGCAGATCAGGCAAGCCTCATACTCACCCTTCCTCACAAACAAAGTCCACTTTTGCTCCAAGCTGGAGATTAGGTGGAAATAGCACATGGCCATTAGGAAGTTGGCCTAGGAATTCATCACAGGATCTCACTGGAGAAAAAGAAAAACAAACAGAAATAACTGGTATGTGAAGCATAAAGATGCAAGCTAAAAATATTAAGCCAGGTAAGAGTCTAGGCACCTTCACATCTGGGGGCTGCAGGGCTCCAGTCTCCCTGGGGTGTACAGCGCAGAGAAGCAGCCCCTCTGAGGTCATAGCCAGGCTCACAGCTGTAGAACACTTCCTGGCCAGGCCAAAAGTTGTCCTTGTCCCTCTGGGTACGCTTACCATGCAGGATATCTGGAGGTGGCTGACATACTGGAGGAGAGAGAAACAAAGTACTGCTAATTGTGTGAAAATAACTTTTTCTGCTCACTGGTAAATTGGCCAAGAGAATAATCATTATAAATCTATATGTAATAAAAAGGTACAATAAAAGTCTTATTACATTGATAACTAAATACACAAAGCTAGGAAGATGTCTTGCCATCAGTCATAGAACTGATACTTGCAGAACTGTGACTAAAACAGAGGTATCCCCAATTCATTGTTTTTCATCTAAAGTATGCACCTAAGATTTCACAATGGACGGTTCCTTCTAGAATGCTTCCAATTACTGTTCACCCAGTACAAAATTGGAAGGAATGAAGGATTTTTATATCTTCACACTTCCTTTCTAGAAAGGCAGCATCAATTTACCGTCTTGCATTTTAGGCAATAAAGCAGTGCCCACGCGCATGTCTCATGAAATAGGACCCTCCATCCCCTATCAAAATGGTGCAAGAAATGGCATCCATACACCTTATTCTCATCTCCTTTCACGTCTTCCCTCAGCGGCCACCTGACATAGGGTGGTAGAGAACTATGGGTCTCCTCTCTTCATGCTATGTAGCAAGGTGCTGCCTAGTCATTCATTTCACTGCAGTGAGAAGGTGGGCAACTGTTGAACAAAATCTAAAAGACCTATTGTCAGCATAATGAGAATGTATATTTCACACAACTTACGGTAACGGCATCTCTGGCTGTCTCCAAATATAGTTGGTCTGAACTTAGGAAGTCAGAACACATTTGGGTCTCAATTAAGTTATATAAAACTGTTGGCCGGGCGCGGTGGCTGACACCTGTAATCCCAGCACTTTGGGAGGCCGAGGCCGGTGGATCACGAGGTCAAGAGATCGAGACCATCCTGGTCAACGTGGTGAAACCCCGTCTCTACTAAAAATACAAAAATTAGCTGGGTGTGGTGGCGTGCGCCTGTAGTCCCAGCTACTCAGGAGGCTGAGGCAGGAGAATTGCTTGAACCCAGGAGGCGGAGGTTGCGGTGAGCTGAGATCGCGCCATTGCACTCCAGCCTGGGCAACAAGAGCGAAACTCCGTCTCAAAAAAAAAAAAAAAAAAAAAAAAAAACTGTTATAAAATGAAAGAAAACATAATTTCAGTTTGGCTGTGAGCAGATCAGTTCCCTTTTCTGCACTTCAGCTTTCTCAAGCATCGAATAGGTTATTGGCCTAGAAAAATGACTTCTTTAAGGAGTTTGTAGATACTCTGATGCTGTAATGTCAGTTTTCAGGGCTCATCACCCAGTGTTTCCCTTGACTACTCAATGTCTGGTGATGTAATATTGAGGTGCTGTGGTGGTTAAATTTATGTTGGCCCCTGGCCTCACACTTCTGTACTGTCTTTTGACTACTAGCAATGGAAGTCTTAAAACTACAACCCTTTGTCTTCCTTGATAGCTGGGGTCTGGTTAGGTTCTGCCAATTGGAAGCATATATACCAAATAAAAAGGCAGGATGATAGCAGAATCTGTTCTACTTCTAGAGGTGGCTCAGGCAGTGACAGTATAGATGGCTTCAGTGAGCAGCCACAGCTTCAATTCTAGCAATGCCAATGACTTTTGCTCCAGCAATATCAGCTACATTCTGGCAGCAGTGGTGGCTCCTGCAGCATTAGCAGCTTTCAGGAAGACACCTGCTCAGTGGCAGGAGCTGACCATTTCAGCATCAGTACAGGCTCCTGTGCTTTAGACTGGGGGCCACAGCAGCTCCCTGATCTCTGGTAACTCTACCTTGTTCCTATTGCTTTTCCTGCCCTTCTAACATCTTTCTGACCTATTAGCTGTGATATGGTTTGGCTCTGTGTCCTCTCCCAAATCTCATGTCAAATTGTAACTCCCATTGTTGGAGGAGGAGCCTGGTGGGAGGTGACTGGATCATGGAGGTGGTTGCTAATGGTTTAGCATCATCACCCTAGTGCTGTCTTGTGATAGAGTTCTCTCGAGATCTGTTTGTTTCAAAGTGTACAGCACCTCCCCACTTGCTCTCTCTCTCTCCTGCCAGCCATATGAAGATATATCTGCTTCCCCTTTGCCTTCCACCATGATTGTAAGTTTCCTGAGGGGTCCCCAGCCATGTCTCCTGTACAGCCTGCAGAACTGTGAGTCAATTAAACCTCTTTTTTTAAAATAAATTACCCAGTCTCAGGTAGTTCTTTATAGTAATATGAGAACAGACTAATACAATCTTTATGGAATTGCTCACTCCTTGAAAGTATCTAGAGTAAGTTTTGATTTCCTGTTTGGATGCTGATTAGCAAATCCAAGGCTCTGGAGTCAGGCGGACCTGCATTCCAGTCTTGTCTGCAAGTTAGAATCTTAGAAAGTTATCCAATCTCTTTAAGGCACATATTCTTTGCAGAACATAGAGGCCAGGCACGGTGGCTCATGCCTATAATCTCAGCACCTTGGGAGGGCAAGTTGGGTGGATTGCTTCGGCTCAGCAGTTTGAGACCAGCCTGGGTAACATGGTGGGACTCCATATCTACCAAAAAATATATATAAAAAACTTAGCCAGGTGTGATGCCATGCACCTGTAGTCCCAGCTATTTAGGAGGCTCTGGCAGGAGAATTGCTTGAGCCAGGGAGGGGGAGGTTGCAGTAAGCCATGATCACACCACTGCAGTCCAACTTGAGTGACAAATCAAGACCTTATCTCAAACAAAACAGACAAACATAGAAAAACTGGTAACTACCTAATAACTTTAAGAATTAAAATTCACACGTAGCCTGTATTATGGTGTCTGACCAGAAGACTCACTCATTTCCTGTCAGCAATTATTATACTCAAAGGTAATTGATAGATCTCTTTATAAGAACCCCAAAGAAACATCACATTCCTTGCCCAGGTTTAGCTTTGCTTTTTGATTTCAGCACATGCGCATGTACACACACACACACACACACACACACACATATACACACACACACACCTTCTGAATTTCATGTTCACTACCTAGAAAATTTGCTCCACAACCCTGCTCATGACACTTCCCTCCCCGTGAACAAATACTAATCTCCTGATCCAGCAGCAACTCACGTCATTTGCAGGGCCCTTCTAGGCCTCAGTCAGACTCACCCCTGGAGCAGCTTGGTAACTCTGGCTTCCATTTGTTCAGGGCCTGGCATTGCACATGGGGAGATCCTTTCATGATAAAGCCAGGCTGACACCTGAACTCCGCAACTTCATTTAAGGAAAATAAGCTTCTGTTGTCAGATACCATTATTCCATTTTCAACATTTGGAGGTGTGCATTTGTTAGGTACAATGCACTGAGGGGCTGGGCCACTCCAGACGCCCACTTGATCCTCATTGCTGGTGCAGTGTATGGAGGGCTCACCCACGAGCTTAAACACATTTCTCCCTCCACTTCCAGGATTGCAGCGGTAGGTCACCACTGATCCATAGTGAAAATCCTCTGTGCTGGTACTAATGAAATATCCATTGGCGATGGTGGGGGGTAGCCCACAAGGAATTCCTGGGAAAAGAAAGAGCAGGTTAAATAATAGTGAATTTAAATAATGAATGACAAAAATCTCATGAGTCACGAAACTGTAACTATTTTTACATTCATTATTTGCTTTCAATCTTTGCTAACACATAGCTAAATTTTTACAGATTGTAACTTCAGTAAGCATAATATCATGTGTCCTGCCTGTCTTACTTATATGATTTTCTGTAATATTTTCATGCATTTATTAACTCAATCCACATTCTTTTCATTTTAAATAGCTCTTTGATTATAGTATTATAGAGTTTATCCAGTTTTCTCCTGCTCTTTTTCATTTGCTTTCTTAATTTCCATTTTTGTTATTAACTGAGGTTAGCTTTTTTAGAAAAATAAAATACAAAAACATTTGCTAATAGATAAACTATAAGGGATGAGAGAAAACACAAATATATATAGTAGGAAAAAGAATTTAAACATATTTTTATGTATATGAGAATATTTATAAAACTGTAGACTATTGGGGGTTAAATATTTTGAAAATCTAAATGATAGAAATGGAAATATAAATTACTAAAATTCATTCAAAAAGATATAGAAAGCTAGAATTGACCAAGAAACATGTAAGAATGGAAAAAAAACAGACATGTTCTATCAAACTTTCAAGTGACCATTATTTTCAAACATAATTTCAAGGTTTCACAACATATAAAAGATATAAAGCTTACCAACTCATTTCATCAAATCTAAGTTTGATATCATTACATGATGTCTGTGTAAAAGTTATCCTCTATTAGTCCACAAAAACCCCCAAATACATTACAAAATTGCTATAAACCAGAATTAAATCACTTCAGTCCAAGTCCCAAAACATTTGAAATTAAAAATGAGTGAATTTAATTGAATACATTTTTAAATGAATGAATTCATTAAAATTAAAAATAAAAGATTTTCAGGCTCTACTTCTAGTAATAGTAATCTCAACAATTCAAATCAAATATTGCTCCAACCATCCATCCTCAAGAAAGGCTAAAAATATTGGAGAATTAAATATATATATATATATATGAAGATATGAAAGAGCTAACAAACTAGTGAAGCATTCCTGGAACATGATCTAGGAGAAGTTGAAAATCCAGTTGAGAGCTGGGTATTTGGGCTGGGCAACTGGGTTGCTTATTGTTTGGGAATGGGCACAGGGCAGCTGAGAGGCTGAGCAGACTTTTGATTGCCTCATGAAGTTAAAGGACAAAAATGGAAATCGAGGGCCTGCCCAAAGTAGAAGGAAGTTCTGGTAATACCTTCTGATTGTCCTGAGGCCACAAGAAACTAGGCTCTGGTAATCAGGGTTAATTGAAAATAAATCTGCTGTCTCAGAGACTGGAACTGGTACTACAAGTACTGGTACTGTGGGTGACGCAGGAAAATCACAGATCCTGAGATTGAATTAGAGTGGTCCTAGATTGCTAATGTCCCCAGATGCCTGCAGAAACAATGACAAAAAAATCTCTGTATTCTAAGGTTTTGAAATTATTTCTACAGATACATTTTCAAACATAATTCTTGATACACAATCAAAGATAACCAGATACTTGGAGAGATAAAATAACACACACAATTACTGATGACAGAAACTGACCCATTAGAACTACAAACCTGTTCAAGGATATAACTGAAACTTGCAAGAACTAGAAACTATTAAAGAGAAGAGGCCGGGTGTGGTGGCTCACATCTGGTAATCCTAACACTTTGGGAGGCTGCAGCAAATGGATCGCTTGAGCTCAGGAGTTTGAGACCAGCCTGGACAACATAGCGAAACCCCATCTCTACAAAACAAACAAAAAACAAAAAACAATTAGCCAGGTGTGCAGGTGTGGTTGTGCACACCTGCATTCCCAGCTACTCAGGAGGCTGAGGTGGGAGAATTGATTGAGCCTGTGAAGGCTGAGGCTGCAGTGAGCTGTGATTGTGCCACTGTGCTCCAACCTGAGCAACAGAGTGAGACCCTCTCTCAATAAATAAATAAATTAATTAAATAACAGGACAGATTTGGAAAATAAAAGTCTAGAATTATAAAATTAAAATATGATTATTGAAATTAAGAATTTGGGTGGGATTAATAGCAGGTTAGATTCTGTTAAAGAAAATCAACACACTGAAGCTAGGACAAAAGAACATACTCAGAACAAAGCACCAATAAACAAAAAGATAAAAAATATAGACTAAAGACATAGAAGAATAAAGCCTAGCATGTTTAAGTGAAGTCCCTCAATGAGAGGAGAGAGACAAGAGAGCATCAACAACATTTGAAGAAGCCATAATTGAAATTTTCCAAGACTGATGCAAGACATCATTAAATTACAGATTCAGAAGGCTATACAAGCCAGGTGGGGTGGCTCACACTTGTAATTTCAGCAGTTTAGGAGGCCAAGGTGGGCAGATCACCTGAGGTCGGGAGTTCAAGATCAGCCTGGTCAACATGGTGAAACCCCGCCTCTACTAAAATTACACAAATTAGCTGGGTGTACAGGCACAGGCCTGTAATCCCAGCTGCTTGGGAGGCTGAGGTGGGAGGATAACTTGAACCCAGGAGGTAGAGGTTGCTGTGAGCTGAAATCACGCCACTGCACTCCAGCCTGGGCAACAAGAGTGAAACTCAGTTAAAAAAAAAAAAAAAAAAAAAAAAAAAAAGCTATACAAACTCAAGCAATACAAAGAAATTCTTACCTAGACAAAAAATAGTAATATTGTAAAAAATCTATATTAAAGTGTAATCCATTTTAAAAGCAGCCAGGAAACATAGACAATAACCTTCGAAGGAACCAGAAAGATGTTTAAAGAATTTATAGTCAGAAGATCTACAATACAAATCTGCCAAAGAGACTTTTTCAGATTGAAGGAAAATAGTTTCACATGGAATTGACAGAATTGTAATAAGAAGGAAACACACCAGAAAGAGCTCATATGTGGGTATGTTTTCATTTAAGATCTTTAAGATAGAGAGAACCTCTTACAGTGATTAGCAGAAACACAAGACGGAAGTAAAGATTTTATTACGTGCCCTGGGGGTACACGGCACCCCTGAAGATCACACAGAGGTTGGTCAGTGTGAGGAAAGGAGAGAGAGAGAAAGAGAGAGAGAGAAAAAGAGAGAGAGAGGCAGAGGGGTGGTGGGGAGGGACTCATCAACCAACGTCTTTACTGGGGACCAGAGTATGACCCCAGCAGGTTTCCCATGGGGAGTTCTAATTGGTGAGTTGAAAGAAAGCAGGCACATGTTCCAGGAAGTCATGCTGTAACTTAGAGGTGGTCACAGCAGCATATCTGCGAAGTCCATGCAGGGCACAGAGGTCAGGGATGCTAGTCAAGTAGGTTTCATCTAGCTGTCCCATAGAGAGGTGGTCACTAGGAGGTAGTTGTATAAGGCAGTTATCTGGCTCGACCACGTTGAAAAATTAGGAGGAGGTATAGAACTAGAAAGTGCATTAAGGGTAACTAAGCCCTGTTTCTGGCATGAGAAAGCTAAACATATTCAAAATGGATGCTGAGGCATCATAAAATTATAAGAATTTACTACAGTGTAAATATAAGTAAATATTGTTTTTATAAAGACAACAATTATGTTTTTGAAACATAGAATATGTGTAAATTGTTAAATCAAGTTTAGCCTAAGGCCTTACATAGTTTACACTCAGCCTAAAGGTTTCTCTGTACACTGTGAACTATAACAAGTGAAGATATAAACAGACCATAGCCTACTCTTACGCCAATCACTGAGTTTTGGCCAGTCAAAAGTGGCCAATGGTTTGAACTGTCTTCAAATAAGGCAAATGCTGAGCTAAACCAATCTGGCTATTTCTGTACCTCACTTCTGTTTTTTGTACATCACTTTCCTTTTTCAGTCCATAAATCTTCTTCCATCATGCTGCTGGGCTGGAGTCTCTGAGCCTGCTCCGGCATGGGAGGCTGCCTGATTTGTGAGTTATTCATTATTCAATTAAACTCTTTTAAATTTAATTCAGCTGAAGTTTTTCTTTTTACAAAATGTGTGACAACAACAGGAAAAGATAGGAAGATGTAAACGGAATTAAATATTAATAGTTTGAATACTTGCGTTGTTTGGAGAGTGGTAAAGGCACATTTTTAGTAGACGATAGTAAATCAAGGATGTCTATCTCTAGAATAGTCATTTAAAGAATAAAAATGAAGTATAACTTAAAAGCTATTGGGGAAAAATAAAATAATACAAATACTTAATGAATTAAAAAATGTGAGAAATGAGGAATAAACAACACACAAAACAAATAAAAAACATAACCAAGAGTTAGACTTATCAGTAACTATATGAGTAACTATATTAAATGTATTTATTTTTTTATTTTAATTTGTATTATTAAATTTAAATGTCCAAACACACCAACAAACAACTAAGAAAGACTGAATGAAACAACAAAACGTTACTATATGAGGTTTAAAAGAGACAAGCTTTAAATATAAGACAAAGAAGGGCTGAAAGTAAAAGCTTTAAAACATATATAATATAAAAACAAGAAAGAAAACCGATCTAGCTATATTAATGTACAAAGTAGATTTTAAGGCAAGAAGTATTATGAGTGGTAAAGAGAGACATTTCATTATGATAAAATTCTCCATTCAGCAGAAAGATAGAATAAACCAAACATTTCATGCATTTAATAACGTGTTTAAAATAAAGTAAAAATCGCTTGAACAAAGATGAAGACAGACAAATTCATAGTCATAGTTGGGGACTGTAATGGGTTGAATCATCACTGTCCTCCTTAAAAAATATCTGTGTCCTAACCTCTGAAACCTGTGAATGTGACCCAATTTGGAGAGTCTTTGTAGATATAATCAAGTTAATGATCTTGAGTTGAGACCCTCCTGGATTGCCAGGGTGGCCTCTAAATCCGTGTCCAGTGTCTTTATAGGAGACAGAAGAGCAAAGGAAACACACAGAGGAGAAGGCAATAAGAAGATGGAGGCGGAGAAGGAAATGATGCATCTACATGCCAGGGAACATCACAGATGGCCAGCAGCCACTGGAAGGAAGCCCGGAGAGAGGCACAGAACAGCTTCCGGATGGAACCAATACTGCCGACATCTTAAGTGTGGGTTTCTGGCCTCCAAACTCTTAAGAGAGTAAGTTTCGCTTGTTTGAAGCCACCAAGTTTGTGGTCATTTGTTACAGCAACCCTGAGAAACTAATACAGATATTTTACACATGCCTCTCAATAACCGAGAGAACAAGTGGAGGGGGGTGAAAAAGACTTCTAAATCATTTTCCTAAATGACATTTCTAGAAAGTGAAACAAAATAACTGTACATTCTTTTTAAGTGCATACATAACATTTTACCCAAATCATCCATATTCTGAGCCATAAAACATGTCTCAAGAAATTGTAAATGATTACATTAATCAAATAATGATAACTAGAAGATCTCTAAATATTTAGAAATTAAGCAATGCTCTTCTAAATAGCCTATAGGTCA
>PVKV010016613.1:0-50250 GCA_004027835.1 Alouatta palliata
GGGGAGGGATAGCATGGGGAGAAATAACAGATACAGGTGATGGGGAGGAAGGCAGCAAATCACACTGCCATGTGTGTACCTATGTAACAATCTTGCATGTTCTTCACATGTACCCCTAAACCTAAAATGCAATAAAAAGTATATATATTTAAAAAAAAAATTTTTTTCAACAGGATTGCAAAACATGCCCTTGGTGTAGGCTCCCACAATCCTAAGAAACAAATCGGACATGAATTGGAAATAAAACATATAGGCATTTAGAGTATATAAAATGGGTTTATATAAACACCACCTCTTTCCTGTTTCTGCAATTTATATCTGCTTTCTGGTTGGTGAAATTTCTTTCCTTTCCATAAAGCAACCCTTCTGACAAGAGAAAGTCAACATGTAAACTTCCCAATTGCAAAATATTTGCCCATATGTTTAGTCAGGGAAGAACGTAATTATTTTAGAATGATAATAAAGTAAATGCTCTAAGGCCCTGTCATTCAGCCAGAAGTGCCCCTGTCCCTCAAGTTTTCAAGTTCTCATTGGAATTTGTCAGATAAACTTCCTCAAGTTCTCAGAGAAAATAGAAAAATTTTATGACGTTTTGAGGAGGAAATTTGCAAAACTATTTATATAACTTGCTTTGTTCAAAGCTTTCTTATTTATTATTGAGTTCAATAGAAAAATCTTAGATTATTTCCAGGTAAATTGATTATGAAACCGAAGATATCACCTCCATTTCTGACTCTGTTCTAATAGGGAAATATGCTAAAATTTGCAGGGATTTAATGCATTACCAATAATATCATCGACATGTCCTGGTAGCTTTTGCTTAGAAAAAAACTGCATAAATCTTTGCTTGATCTTTAGCTCAAAAGCCTGATTTATTGAAAATACCACCAATGCAAGACTAATATTGAACCTTATTGGAAAGCACTTTATTAGTTACTGTTAACCAAAAACAGTGCAGTAAAATTCCAAGAAACCAACTTTTGGTTTAATTTTTTCCATTTGCAAAGACGTCATACACCCACCTGCTAGACTTCCATGTCAAAGGGAGATCTAAGACTATCTCAAGGCACTCCAGATGCAGTCAGTGACATGAAGGAAACAGCTTTCCACGAACCTCAGATCAAACAGAAGCTTGTTGATATTGTAACTCTATGCAACACATTTAGATTAAGATTTCCCAAGTGACAGAATCACTGATCCTATACTCTTTGCTGTGTGTGTATGTGTTCCCTCTTTTTTAAGCTATTATTTCCCCTGTATTGCTTTAAGAAATTTTATTGCTAAAAGAAGATGTTCAATGTTTTATCCTCTAAACTTTATTCTATGCATTAATAAGAAGTATAATCAATGTTTTTGCAAATCTGTAGATTTGAATTACTCTTCTCTACCGATTCAAGGTAGGGACAATAACTGTTCCCCTACCTAACACCAACAGGTGCAGAATTTTGAATACGAGCTATTGGCCAAGTTCTTCTGATGATACTTACTAATATTTGTTACTTCCACTTCCTGTGGCTGAGTTTACTTAAGAACGCTAAGATTGTTTTCCAGCCACTCACTGACACAATTACAAAGACAAAAGTCCTAAGAAGCCACAATGGCAGTTATCACCAGTGAATTCTTGACTGTAATCATCAGCAGACCTGGAGTTCTGTACAAAGCAAGGTATAACTGACTAAGGACACTCAGTCTCCCTGTTAACCAAGAGAGATGCCTACTGTGGCCCTCCCATTGCCTTGACGTCTGCAGCCTCTTCTCACCTATTTTTGCACCCGATCTCAATTCTATCAACTAGTCTCCCCAGACCTCTCACTAAAATCAAGTTGCACAAATAATGGTTGCTAAACCACAAGAACTATCCTTTCTCATCCAAAAATCATTCTTGATCAACTATTCTGATACTAACTGAACATTTGCTAAAGGTTTATAAAATTCCCTCTTTCTTCCCTAAGGCAGAATACTCCATCAGAGTTCTAATACTTCAGCACTCTGAATGAATGTTTATGTTTGGCAGTGCTATTAAATTCCTCCCTACATTAGAAGTGCAAGAGTTTATTCAAATTACTACATTTTTATATAGTTGCATTTCCATTCATTCCATTATTTTGTATTATTACCAATCACGGTGACATGAGATCTTCCTTATCTATTTTCAATAAACCTCATATTGCCCAAAATAACTTAATGTATTTGTTATATTTTACTCTTAGCCTGTCCAGTGTCTGTGATTTTTTCTGTGTATACACACACACAATGAAAGCATACATATATATGTATTTACTTCAAAACAAAAGTCACTCTATATATACATGCAGAGATGTATGTGTGTGTATGTGTGCATGTTGGTGTGTGTGTTTGTGGTTTGTGTGTGTCTGTATGGAGAGAGAGAGAGAGAGAGAGAGGAAAGAGAGACAGAGAGATTTTCTTTATTTATTTTGCCAAATATTGTTAAGGTTTCTCATAAAGCAATGAATGTAGTCTATCCTATCAGCCATGGTGTATACACTAAATTGGCAATCTCTATATGAGGAATTTCTGATGACCAGAAAACGCGGATTTGAGAAACAAGGAGTCATGTGGGAAAGGGCTTTCCCAGTTCTATTATATCTAGATGAGAGGTAATATTGCAAGCATCTCATCTTTTATTTATCATTATAAATGCAGTATATGTATGAGTTACTAAATGTGGGGAAAATGGCATGGATAGGATCATGGTAGAACTGAAGTGGAATAATGACCAGAACTTTTTTGAGAACTTATTAAAAACAATAAACTCTCTCTTCACAAGAAATGCCTGTGAATACTATGTACACCTAAAAAGTTTACATACAGCTTTAGAGAATTTCTCAGCTTTTAAAAGTCAGTTCATAAATATCTAGACATCCATAAGAATGTACTTTATTTTACCTGGAAGAGCCACCAGATATTTACATTTGTAACGTGCTTTTATTTTAAATGCAGTTGCTTTGCAAGCTCATTTTTTTCCTGGGCTGACAATAAATGAGTAGTTTAAACAAGTGACACCAAGAAAGTGTTCTATGTGTCTTCACTTCAAATGATTCAATTAATATTGCAATGAATATTTATGGTTACTCCCCAGAAATCATGGCACTATCACATAAAGTTATTTGTTTTAGTGTTCTCCTGTGCACATTTGGGCAGAGATTGATGAAAGACTACAGTTAATCTCAACAGAGAGATTCATTTATATAAAACCATCCTGTAAAAATATCAGGGTGCACATTTAGAAGTCCGCATTAACTAACTAAATCACATGGAAGGTTTTCAATGATCTGGTGGGTGATATTTCCAATTCTGCCTTATATGTAAGGAAAAATGTGAATAATAAAGTAAATCCAAACTGAGCCCCTCTCAACTATCTTTATCGCTTAATTATCATGATGCTCTATTTTGACCATGTCGGTTTTAAGAATGGGCACTAGCATACCTCATTTTACTGTGTTTTGTTTTATTGAATTTTGCAGGTTTTGTGGATTGTGACAAGCCTTTGTCAAGTAAGTGTATGAGCACCATTTTTTCAACAGCATGTGGTCATTTGTGTCTCTGTGTCACAATTTTGATAATTTTTACAATATGTCAAACTTTGTTATTATTATGTTTGTTATGGTGATCTGTAATCAGTTATATGTGACATTATTACTGTAATTATTTTGGTGTGGCACAAACAACACTCATATAAGATAGCAAATTTAATTGATAAATATTTTCTGAGTTCTGATGCTCCACCAGCCAGCTATTCCCCCATTTCCCTCTTTCTCTTCAGGCTTCCCTATACCTCGAGAAACAGAAGTATTTTTTTTTTATATATATACTTTTTATTGCATTTTAGGTTTGGGGGTACATGTGAAGAACATGCAAGATTGTTACATAGGAACACACATGGCAGTGTGATTTGCTGCCTTCCTCCCCATCACCTATATCTGGTATTTCTCCCCATGCTATCCCTCCCCAACTCCCCACCCCCTGCTGTCCCTTGAAATTAGTCGAATTAATATCCCTACAATGACCTCTAAGCATTCAAATGAAAGAATAAATCGCATGTCTCTCATTTTAAATTAAAACTATAATGATTAAACCTAGCTAGAAAAAGGCATGTCAAAAGCTAAGACAGGCTGAAAGATAGGCCTGGAACTTAACTCTAACTCAGAGATATGCCTATATAAGAAAATGAATCTAGACAAAGGCCTAATGAAGGATGGCACCTGATAGCTCTCATTCTGTTGATATAAAAGGCATGTTGATTCCCAGTTTAAACCCGAACTCCTTGCTGCTATAATTTCCACATGTTAAATGGAGAGAAGGCCTGCATCTATATAAATGTGGTCCTGGATAGACATTTAGGAGACAATTGTCATATAGGTAAAGAAAAACTGGCACACTTATATGCCAGATTAATTACTAATTCAGCATGAATTCTGCATCAGTAATGATCATTGCCAAAGGATGAAGGAAAATCAGGTAGCATTTGGGTCATCAAGAGACAGGAAATTCTCTCTCTTGAACATTAGTAACCATTTTTGTGTATTATGACCTGCAATATCAGGAGTCATTAGAGTAAAATAGGTTTTATTTGGCAGAAGATATATCAGGATACAAGATAAATGAAGTTTAAATTATGAGAGGAGGAAAGAATAGATGCTGTATGCCAGAAGAAAGAGTTTGTATTGTGTTCATACTTAGTATATATGGCACCAAATCCCCTGTATTTAAGTGCACCAAATAGTCCTATTTATTTTTTTATCAGAAATTGATAGAATTTCATTAGTTGTGGGTAGATATGAGAATCAAAGTTTAGATTTTGTTGCATAAATGTATATAGCATTAATAAATGAGACACTCAATATATCCAATCTAATGTTATATGATCAATTAATAAATACATATTAAATATGTAAATCTAATGCATTAATTTACTATAAAATAATATGTATATGCAATGCATACTTATATATACTAAGGTATTATAATATATAGGTATACTTGAGTGATCATTGCCATTTAAAAAATTATAATCTGGCTGAAAAAATAATTATATATTAATCTAATGAATATGTTTTCAGACATGCTATATATAATTTCTGAGAAATGATGAAAACCTAAAAAAATTGCAAATCAATGATGTGGTAGATTTGTTAGCCTCAGATAACATTATTGCAATAAGAGTTGAAGTTTTGTAGTGTAGTGAAATAAAAATAAATGAGTTCATATGGAAGTTTTGAGACATTAATTGTAAACTTCTCAGGCTTTTAAAAGTCAGTTCACAAATATCTAGGTATCCATAAGAATGTATTTTTTATTTTACCTAGAAGAGCCACCAGATATTACATTTTAAATATTTTAACAAATTATTTAAATTTTCATAATATCACTTTTCTTACGGATATAGCCTTTCTACCTAGTTTTTTGGTGTAATTAAATAAAATTATAAAAGTTAGAAAATAAAATTTGTTTCTTTTGGTTTGTAGGGAAGGTGAACTTGGTACTTAATACATATGTAGAATATCTAGACACATTGCTTATTCTCTTTAAAATATGTGTCAGTGATGACCAAATAAAATTAAAGTGTATAAATTTGTCTTTCTTTGAGTATATGTATTTTAGTGCCTATGTTATTCATTCAGCCTTTACTTACTTTGAATCTATTACTCATTAGGCAGTGTGCTAGGTGAAGAGTAAGCAGTGTTTTTATTTATTTTGTTTTGGAAGACAGGTAGAACTTCAGTTTCAAAGAGACTACAACTCAAGGATTGAAGATTGAGGCAGATACTAGGTACAAAAATACATAACTAATTGAAAACTATGATCACAATACTATGCCCAGCCATGATGTAATAATGAGTACTACACTTTTCTTTCTGTTATAAACAAT
Source organism: Alouatta palliata (assembly GCA_004027835.1). NCBI lineage: Eukaryota > Metazoa > Chordata > Mammalia > Primates > Atelidae > Alouatta > Alouatta palliata. The sequence continues at coordinate 5,891 of PVKV010016613.1, forward strand.
TAGAAGACTGTATTCACATATTGGAAAGGCTCTAGAGGATTTAGGTCTGTGAGAGGACAGAAACAAAGTAAGTTATTTCTATCTTTGTCCCAGTTTACTGCTTGGAGGCAGTTTCTGGAATACTTTCTGGAGAGATTAAAGTCAAACAGAACCTTGTATTCTTGCTAAGACGCTTGCTGAGGTTCAGAGTCAGAGATCAAACTTTAGGTGATAAACGTCTGGTGAAGATTTGGTCTCTAACGAATGATTAAATTAATATCTCACTATGGATTTCGCTATTTAGTGAGAAAAAACTGACAACTCTGCCATGCTTTGTAAATAAAATAGAATCCACAGAGACATAAAGTGTGAAAGAAGTTTTAAGTGTTGGCAACTTTCAATTTCTTCATATAAATCTTTTTTGGAGTTGTTTTAATTTTCCAGTTTTTTTTTTTCTCTGAAGATGTCCCAGTTTTTAATATTTCTTTTGAAACCAAGTATTTCATACTGGGTATGCTGGCTTATGCCTATAATTCCAGCTCTTTGGAAGGCTGAGTGGGGAGGATCTCTTCAGGCCAGGAGTTCAAGACCAACTTGGGCAACATAGTGGGGCACTGTCTCTACACACACACACACACACACACACACATTCACCTGGTATGGTGGCATGTTCCTGTAGTCCCAGTTACTAGGGAGGCAGAGATGGGAGAATTGCTTGAGCCTGGGGCTTTGAGGCTACAGGGAACTATAATTATGTCATTGCACTCCAACCTGGGCACAAGAGGAAGAACCTGTGTATAAATAAATAATATATAAACAAATAAATAAGAAACTTGGTATTTTGGCATAAAATTGTGACTTAGCTTGTTTGTTAGGATATGACACAGTAGTTTTATCATAGTTTCTAGCTATGCTTTTCTGATTTTAAAGGTTAAATAATCTTAGATTCAATTGCAGAATCTACTATGATTCACTCAATAGGCCTTTTTGTCAAATGTTTCCGTATTTATATTAGATAATATAATAAATCTTAAAATGTAATTTGTAAAATATTACATATTAATGTTACACTGTTTGAAACTAATTCAACTGACAATGCATATAACAAATTTAACAAGACAGACTCTCCTGCTCTCATTGCATTGTAGTAGGATGACAAAGTTATAAATTTTTTTTTAATATTTTTTTTATAATTTTTTTTTTTTTTTTTGAGACGGAGTTTCGCTCTTGTTACCCAGGCTGGAGTGCAATGGCGCAATCTCGGCTCACCGCAACCTCCGCCTCCTGGGTTCAAGCAGTTCTCCTGCCTTAGCCTCTCGAGTAGCTGGGACTATAGGCACGTGCCACCATGCCCAGCTAATTTTTGTATTTTTAGTAGAGACGGAGTTTCACCATGTTGACCAGGATGGTCTCAATCTCTTGACCTCGTGATCCACCTGCCTCGGCCTCCCAAAGTGCTGGGATTACAGGCGTGAGCCACCGCGCCCGGCCGACAAAGTTATAAATTAATAATTGTATTGATAGTGCAAGTTCCTAAAAATTTGAATTTTAAAGAAAAGCAACTATGTATTATTAAGGTTAAGTAACTAGAGGCCAATACTGTAAAGTTGTTGTCTACTACTTTAGACACAGGCTGCACATAATGCACAGATTGCAATCAGCAATCAGAACCCAATACTAACATCCCAGCAGCTTCTCTCCTGCCATATTTCAATGATAACTACTTTTAAAAAGTCTCACCTGTTATTTACATAAGAGATTTATTTAGAATGTACTGATATGTTTTGGCTGTGTCCCAACCCATATCTCATCTTGAATTGTAGCTATCATAATTTCCCACATGTTATGGGAGGGACCTGGTGCGAGGTAATTGAAACATTAGGGTGGGTCTTTTCTGTGCTGTTCTTATGACAGTGAATAAGTTTCATGAGATCTGATGGTTTTATAAACAGCAATTCCCCTGCACACCCTCTCTTGCCTGATACCATGTAATACATGCCATTGCTTCTCCTTTGCCTTCCACCATGATTGTGAAGCCTCCCCAGACATGTGGAACTGTGAGGCCATTAAACATCTTTTCTTTATAAATTACCCAGTCTCCGGTATGTCATTATTAGGAGTATAAGACCAGACTAATACAGTTCTCTTTTGTTCTGATTATTTTTGGTCAACATTTTGTTTAGATAATTCATTTATTATGTATGTATGTGTAGATCCTTCATTATAATTACTATATGATATTCCACTCTGTGAATATGCCAACATTGATTTAGTCATTCAACTGCAGATAAATATTTGCGTTATTTCCAGGTTTTGACTATAATAAATCATCAGTGAATGATAAGCAGATGATGAATATACGGTTAACGTCATTTTGTGATAGAGGTCAATTTTAAATAAAATGCTCAAAAAGTCTTTTCTGAGGAGGTGTTATTTGAGATGAAATGTGTATTCATGCATCAGTTACTGTTGTTACTTAACAAATTATCCCAGAATGTAGTAGCTTATAACAACCAATTTTAATGCACAAGAATTCTGTGGTTGGAAAATTCAATGCACGATGGGGTGACTTGTCTCTGTTCTATAACTGAGACTCCAACTTAAAAATGTTGAAGATTGGAGATAGCTGACAGATATGATTGTTTAAAGGTTCAGTTACTCCCATGTACCTGGTACCTGAGCTGGAATACTCAAAGACTTTAATGTTGATTATACTATCTAAATGTAGCCTCTCTGTGAGACTCTGCTTCCTTAAGAACAGTAGCCTTGCAGTAGTCGGAATTCTCACATGACAGTTCAAGTGGCAAGAATGAAGGTCCCAGACAAATATATGGTAATTACATTATATTTTACGGTAGTTGAATCATATTTTATGAAGGAAACTTGGATGTCACACAACATCATTTATATCACACGGTAGCAGTTAAGGCAGTCCCCTGATTCAAAGGGTTAAGACATAGATCTATCTATAGGAGAAATGCCAAAAATATTGAGTCCATATTTTAGAATCATTAAAAGTCAGAGATGAGAGATTTATTAATTAATGCAAAGAGAAAAATAAATTCAAAATTCTTAAGTAGGAAACAAGTTTTCACTTTTTGATGAGAAAAAAAATCTGATTTTCTAATTATAGTAAAGAAGAAGGACTACCAGTCAGAGACCTTTATGTTTTAGGATATTTTAGGCCACTGTGAAGGCCATAAAGCATTTGGATTTTATTTTAAGTTCCAGGAAGCTATTGAAAAACACAGAAGAGTGGTCTTATTTAATTTTAACAATATCATACTTTGGCAGCCGTAGAAACAACATTTTGTAGAAAGGCAAAAGTCCAAAAAGCTTTTTAATTAGTATAAGAACAAGATGATGTGGGTTAGGATGGTTGTCATAAACATGGAAATGTAAAAAAATGGATAGAAGAGTCTGATTTTTATTTGGTTAACTCTTACATCTCATTAAACATTCCATTCTGTGTCATTATTGATTATGAAATCCATTCTGATCTTTTCTCTACCAACCCATCAGATCCCAGTATAATTTAAGAAATTGTATGCTTGTTTAGGAATGTATATATATATAAAAGATATATATATATATAATATATAAAATATATATACAATATATATAATATATAAAAATATATCTATATATATAATATATATATATATTCCTAAACAAGCATACAGATTCTTAAATTATACTGGGATCTGATGGGTTGGTAGAGAAATTATATATATATAATAAAATATATATATATAAATTATATATATAATTTATTTACAGTGTTCTATTAAAATTAGCTATTCACATATTTCAAAAATAAAGTACATGATCATTACATTTGGTTCTGCCTGAATTTGTATCTTGGGGTCAAGAACAGTACTTGAAACTAACCAAAAATTTATTAACTAAACATAATTCATATTCTTATAAAATGCTTAAGTATATTAGTTAATATCATAACTGCAAATCATATTAATGCATTAATTAGTGATATGTGTCACAAATCATTTCTTTGTGGTAAAGTTTATGCTTTGGTACATGTATGTACTTCTTTATACACTATTATATGTATATATCTTGTACTGCTATTCATGAAAGAATCAACCAACTGAGAAAGCAGCATTTTTATGTACATATTTCTAAAACTATTGCCAAAATATTTTAGCAAAATTAACTCGTTCTTATGGAATTGAATATATGCCATGTAGTAGTAATTTCAGAGGAAACAGTTGCTTAAAGTAATCTGTGCCAATTAGAAGTACATTTTACAATAAACAATCACTTGGGAATGCTTGTTTTATGCTGTTTTCAAGAGAAATGCAGATTGAATCAGATATCAATATAAAATGAAATAATGTCTCTACAAGATGGGGCACTTGATATTACTTGAAAATTAACCATGAGAAAACAATGTCCAAAGTTAGATAGAAAATGACATTCATTTTATAGTAGCATGATTTGGGCTAACAAACATATGTAATTAATTGATAACACAGAAAATGAATTTAAAACAAATCAAAAAGGAAATAAAATGTAATAATATGCTTTTTGGGGGGTAAATCCATTAAGTTATTACACAAAATTAAAAATAGTCTGTATTTTTCTTTAGTCTATTTAGTTTTAGAGCTGCTTTTAAGCACAGTAATGGATTAGAGAAACATTCAAAGTCACCCCAATTGTATAGTTCACCAGAAAATAGTGCAACAGTTTCCTAAGGCACTGCAGTAAGTATGGAAGTATAAAATTAAATAACAAACAAAATGCTGGATTAGGTGGGGTGGATTTTGTATAAGAGAACTGAGGTGACTAGTTAAAGGTGAGAAGTCAAATATGTTTATTATATTATTAATTTACTTATTTATTATTTCAGACAATACTTAATGAGAATCATGCATGTGCTTTGTTATAGGTTACACAAATTAATAAGAAGGTATAGATCTATCTAAGTTAATACCATGTACTACACACATAATAGCTAAAGAAGGAATTCCAGAATATATCTGACATTTTTTGACATTTTTCTCTGCTGGTCATTACTCGGGAGTTTTGCCTTACTGAACTTCTGTACACAAATCTAGAACAAATGCTAGCATCTGACAGGCAAGATTCTCTTGTGAGCCATTAAATAAAGACAAGCTTGCATTTGATCACACTATTTTTGTTCTTCTCCCAGAGTCTATACTTTTAACTTTAGTCTAGAACACGTGATTCCAGGCCCTAATCACTGTATCTGAAACACTGATATCCATTGTTTTCTTCCCTGCTTTTAACTCATCTATATATGATTGTATGCTTAGTGCACACTCATGAATTTCCCTCTACATTGTTCCTGTTGGGTTTTAGTTAATAGTTTTTCTGTCTCTCCAGATCTCCTTTCACCTCTATTTCTGGCTATGTCTACTTTCTAGTGCAATTCCCTCCCTATGTAATGAGCATTCAGTGTTTGAAATATGTTTATTTAACATAAATGTGGTTTCCCAGGACTTTTACACAAATAGAACAATTTTGATAATGAAGCAAAAAAACAAACAAAATCTAGAGATATTTTGAATAATATTAAGGAATCAATATTCCAGAAAGCAGTCTCAGTCTAGCACGGAATAGCAAAGGATATCAAAATAAGCGACCATCTTCAACATGACAGAGAGTCTTATTTAAGGGTTTTGTTTCCCAGTGGCAGTGGTAATCCATTTATGTATTATTTGTCATGTGGTGATTTTATCGATCATTCATTCACTATATTGTTCAAAGGAACATTTTCTGATGTCCAACAGGCAAGGGCAAAAGATTACTAAGACATGAGAGCTGCACTTGAGGATTATATGAAAGAGACAGACACAAAATAAATAAGCATAATACAAATTGATTCAGACTATATTTAAGATATGTGTAGTGTATATGGAATCACACAGGAAGAAAGTGAAGAAGCTTGGAATGTCATTGTAGAAAGAGACAATTGAGTTGAGTGCAATATACTGGATAGACAGAAGGATAAAGGGCATAACAGGAACAGTAATCAGAAAATGCAAAAGCATAAATACATAAACAATTATGAAAAAGATATTTTAGGGTTGTTAGGGGTGGTAAGTGTCTTCTAGAGAAATCAGAAAGGAGTTGAACATAAAACTCTAGAGAGCACTCCTAAGTTAAGACTTAGGAAGGCATCAAACATGTAAAGAGTATTGAGAATGTGGTAAGATACAAGACAGTGATGTGAAATTGCACAAAGATAATAAGAAAATATTTTAGCAAAAGAAGCCATTCTTAAGCATTTTTTTACTCTCTTCTGCAGAAAGGAAAGGAAAAACAAACAAAAAACACAAAAACAATGATAGTTTAGAAGATAAAAAATAATTGCCAACAAATATTTTTAAAAATAAACTCTCTCACCTGGATAGGAAGGCAATGGACTATGCCATTGCTTCCAGTTCTTCTATAGAGCATTGACCAATTTTCACTTTACAATGCAGGTACTCATGCTTTAATTGCCACTTTTGTAGATATCTTGAAGATTTCATCATTCATGTTAAGCATTTAGTCTGATTATCTGTTACCCAGTGCATGCTCAGTACTAACTAACACACGTTCTACATGGTTCACTAAAGGGAAAAATAATTTCACAGCTATTTATTATTATTTTTTGATTTGAGTTTTCTATTTCCATAAAAGATTACTCCTTCAGATATGCTAAGTTCCCCTTTTTGAAATCACCAAAAACTAGACTGGAAAAAATGGACTGGAGTCCATTAACTTAGGGGATTGGTTCTCAAAGTGTGTTCCTCACAACAGCAGCAGCACCATTATACAGGATCTTTTTAAAATAAAAGTTCAAAAACCTCATTACAGACTTGTTTAATAAGAACCTCTGTCAATAAAGTGTAATAGTTTATATTTTAACCTTTATTAATCCAATTTTCACAGATTCTAAGAAACTCTTAAGTATACCCTTTAATAGATCAGGATGTCTGAAAGAGAACATTAATTTAGACACTAGATCTATACTGAGACTGGTTGGAAAGAGTATGGATTTAGGAGTCAGACAGAAGTGCATTCACATCCCAACTTGGCCCATATTAGGTCTGTTACCTTTGAAATATTCTACATCATTTTCATGGAGTACCCCATAAATCTCTAAATGATATTGAAATAATTCAGATAATAAGTCCAGAATGACTGTCACCTAATGATGATTCAACAAATGTTATTTTCTTCCTCATCTGAATTGTCTTTGTTTAGTTGTATAATCTTATATGTTCTGCTTTTATTAAGGGTTGTGTAAGAAACAGCCCTTTCGAGACTGTTTTAGAATCTATTTTATAATTGTCGCCGAGGACATTGTCCAATATGTTATTCAAGTTTCTCTATATAAAATTGTATATGAGAAATGTCTTTAAACCTTTAGCTCTGAAAAAATGGAAGCATAAAAAACCTTTTGTTTAGAATATGGATTAGAACGTTTCTCCAAACTATAAATTATAGGAGTATAAAATACTGTGGATGGCATATAAAGAAATCAGTTAGATCAGGCCAGGCACCATGGGTCACACTTGTAACCCCAGCAGTTTGTGAGGCCAAGGTGTGCAGATCACCTTCTCCTTCTTCTTTCTTCTTCTTCTTCCTCTTCCTCTTCCTCTTCTTCTCCTTCCTTCCTCCTCCTCCTCCTCCTCCTTCTTTCTTCTTCTTCCTCTTCTTCTTCTTTCTTTTTTCTTACGAAACGGAGTCTTGCTTTGTCGCCCGGGCTGGAGTGAAATGGTGCGATCTCGGCTCACTGCAACCTCCTCCTCCTGGACTCAAGCGATTCTCCTGCCTCAGCCACCAGAATAGCTGGGATAACAGGCGCCCACCATCATGCCCGGCTAATTTTTGTAGTTTTTAGTAGAGACAGGGTTTCACCATGTTGGTCAGGCTGGTCTTGAACTCCTTACCTCAGGTGATCCAACCTCCTCAGCCTCCCATAGTGCTGGGATTACAGGTGTGAACCACCACGCCAGGCCTCTTTTTTCTTATTTATTTACATGCTCTTGAGAATGACTTTTCTGTGACAGGGGTCGCCAACCCCCCCGGCCAAGGACTGATACGAGGCTGCATAGCAGGAGGTGAGTGGCGGGCCGGCAAATGAAGCTTCATCTGTATTTACAGTGCCCCCAACGCCCGCATTCACCTCCAGTCAGATCAGCAGCAGCAATGGATTCTGAGAGGATCACGAACGCTAAAATGAACTGCGCATACAAGACATCTAGATTGTATGCTCCTGGGAGAATCCAATGCCTGATCTGTGACTGTTTCCTACCACTCCCAAATGGGACCGGCTAGTTGCAGGAAAACAAGCTCAGGGCTCCCACTGATTCTACATTATGGTGAGTTGCATAATAATTTTCATGATGTATTACAATGTGATAGTAATAGAAATAAACTGCACGGCAAATGTAATGCACTTGAATCATCCCGAAACCTTCCTCCTTCCCAGTCCTTGGAAAAACTTTCTTCCATGAAACTGGGCCCTGGTACCAAAAAGATTGGGGAGTGCTGGTCCAGGAGATTTCTTTGAATCACAGTTTGTGACCATAATCCTGTACTTTTTCAACAAAGAATTTCAGGCCAACATAGAAAGTTCTGATCTATACTAATGTATAATATATTTTAATCAGAAATAATAAATTCAAGATTTTCTTAGTTGTATGTTACTATTATTTTCCCTCTGTCATTCTAAATCTAAATGAAACTGGATCGTTGTATATTCTATGTATGTGAAACACATGTACCCCATATATAGGTAAAATATTGTGCATCAATACAAGAAGAAAAACATTAAAAAAAATCTAAGTAGCCTTTCAGGTGCAATCAGCATGCACATGTTTTAATGATTCTACGCTTACCATTTAATCTTTTAGATCATTGTTTTATAAAACTGAGAAGTGAATCATTAAACAATGCTGTCTGCATCACCTACTTCATAAATAGTTGAAAAACAAAACTAAGCAATATATACAAATACCTTACACACACAAGTGAGCTAAATTTAAGAACAAAAACAAGGAAATGCTGAAGGCAATATTGAGAATAGTGTCAACTTTAAGGGAGAGGCAAGGAGATGGTAAAAGTGAGCACATAGGTATATCTAAATTATTGACTATGTTTTGGTTTGTGGTGCATAAGTGTTCACTCTATTATTAAAGTAAAATAAAGCATGATAAAATCTAAAAAAAAAATACAAAATGAGGTTATCTTTCAGGAAGAAAGTATTATAATTAAGCCAATTCTTTGCACCTGAAATCCTTAAAAAGAAAATTTTTCAAACGCCTCATGCAAATTTTGTAAATCAGGTTGTTAGTAATTTTATTTCAGCAATATGTTGTAACAATATGACTTGATTGCACAATATACCGAATACCTGTGATAATAATTAGAGGAAAATGATTTGATTACTTCATTTAAAATAGTCCCCTTAAACCTAAAACAAAATCTTAGTGCTGTTTGAAATCACCTTTGGCAATAGTGTATTAGAAAGGTGAACTACTCACTACCTCTTATATGCTTTATATCGGAGTTGGATATTACCTTCCTTAAAAAAGTGAGCTCATAAAATTACTTTAAAATCTAATTATCATTTATCACATTTAAGTCATAACTAAAATTGTATTTAGAGCACTACTGAATCAAATGGAAACATAGATTCCGATACAATTTAACAAACCAGCCACAAGGGTTGAATTTTTACTAAACCTTGACTCATTTACATAAATATTTACACAGCTGTCATCCTGGCCCAGCTTTTAAGACAAGCTCCTTAGAATTTTTACGTTGTCCTGATATAAAGTTGCATAGCTCACGTTTATGATATCCCACCCTGTATCTCTTCCATATAATGAGCTTATAAAACAGCCCTAGAGAAAAGTATGCATAAAAGTGAGGCCAGAAAAAATTACCCCTCTTTATTTAACCCTGGAGTCAGGTCAGAACAGTGTAAATTATTCTGGTTGTAAAATTTGGCTAGTAGCTTATTTGGAGACAGAGTATATAAAATGAGAATGAGAAATGACCTCATAGAGCAAGTCCTTAAGACTTTCGAGTCAGATGGACCTTGGTTAAAATCCAAGCATTCTCTGTTGCTGCAGGGTATTTACTTAATCATTCTACGTCTCACTCTATGCATCTGTCAAATGGGACATTATTATTCCTCTTGAGATTGTTGAAGGATTAATATATCTTTCAACAATGCATGATAAAGCATTTACATTACTAAAATTAGAAAATTATTATTTTATGAAATCAAAGGACAATATTGCTCATTATCAGAGGTTGTGTGGAGAAACATTGTACTATTTGTATATAACATAGTGATAGTTTTCAGAATGATACAGACTTACAAGGTTTTAAGCAAAAAGTAAGTCTTTCACATTATCACAGCTGCTAGTTATATCTAAGCAAGATTTTCCAATAACTTCAAGTTATTAACAACTTGTTTTTCATGTTCTAAAGGTCTAGTACAATCTAATATATATTTCTTAAATTTTAAAGTATTTTTTCTTCCTTTAAGTTCAGGTGTAACTTAGGCTCCAAAGACTACAGGGGATGGGCAGGAAAGGGATGCATTCTTTTCTATTACTCATTTTCAATTTGCAATTTTCCTTCCATTTCCTTCACTGTTTCTAGTTCCTCCAAACTTTCACAGAATAGAGAGGTATAAAAGAGCAGGGAAAGAAAAAACAAATGAAAAGTCTCATATTCCGACATATCAGCGTTTAACTCTTGAAAACACTATCATATATGATAGCTCTCCAAACAACGTATTTTTCTGCACTCAGAAAGCTCTGTGAGGCTAAGCTTGGTGGCTTGTGCCCGTAATCCCAGCACTTTGGGAAGTCAAGTGTGGAGGATATCTTCAGCCCAATAGTTTGAGACCAGCCTGGCTAATATAGTGAGACTGTCTCTACAAATATTTACAAAATCAGCTGGGTGAGGTGGTGTCTGTAGTCCCAGCGAAGGCAGGAGGATTGCCTGAGTCCACAAGGTTTAGGCTGCAGCTAGTCAGTCCTGTTTGCTCCACTGACCTCCAGTCTGGGCGATAGGAGTTAATCCTGTCTTAGAGGAAAAACAAAAAAGCTTTTGTGGATCATTAAGTGAACCGATCTTTGAGATAGCTTGCATCTTCTATTTCGAGATGATGCAATTGATTATTTTCATAGCACACTCCTATCTCCTCACCTGCTAGCACTAGCATATGACCAACTAGTCCATACAGAATTTTTTTAGTGTCCCCAAAATGCCACCATGATTCTCTTGAATAAAGCTGTTTTCAAATAAGTCAGTATTCATCCTTGGAGTCCATACCTGGACAAAAGGAAGCACAAATCTTTGCCATAACGTTGGTGGTAGCTGCATTCATATTCTTGTCTTCTCCTTTTCCTCTGAAATCAGGGGTAGCTCTAGTCAGCTCTTAACTTTAGTAATTTCCAGGTATGAGTAAAAAACAGTTTATATGGTCCCATTTATATTCCAGAAATCTAATGTCAGTCTGTCTTAAAATTCCCTGAAGCTCACCTTAGTTACTTTGGGGCATGGGAGAAGATGCTTACATCTTTCTCCAGAGTGGTATGGATTGAATATGGATTTAACATTGTTTATATTTTCTAAAAAATCTTTACTACTGTTGTCTCTTGGTCAATTTCCTTGACTTTTATTGTAACTGTAGAAGTGAGTGATAAGCTGAGTCCCACAGTCAGTTCCCTAATGTCTGTGCTCACCTTATGCAGATAGTCTTGATTCTATCATCTGTCATCAAAAATCCAGAAAAGGAATAGCAACATTTAGCACCCCACTGGAATCTTGTTGAAGAAAGATGAAATGATGTGATAAAGCCATACTATTAGTAAGTAGCAGATTCACAACCTGACTACATTTCTTTCATTAAAATAAGTTTATAGATAAATAGGTAGATAGATAGATGGATAGATGATAGATTAGATAGATAGATAGATTTGCATGAATACCTTCCTATAAAATGATGTCTTATGCAGAAATATTGCACAACGACAAGTCTGGATAATACCTCTGTGCTTCTCTCTGCTACATATTTTATAATTGAGTTTATGATTCTCTGACATAAAAACAAATTTTCTTTGAAATATGTATTTATGGCTTACTATTCCAAATATATTGAGCTGTACATATAACTTCATCTCTACTTCTACATTTGCCAGTGAATAAATAAAAGAAGTAAGAAGGATTTTAATGAACCTGCTCTCTATTGCAAAGAAAAAACACAAACAAAAGCAAGACTGAGCTGGTAATTTTTCAAATCACTATGGCACAAAGCATGAGTATTCAGAAAGAAGTAGGAAAATAACAACAACTTCTGGTATAGACAATGTCTGATTTATTTTAGATGATGCATTTCTTCTTCCCTAAGGGAATGATCTGACATGCTTTACCTCTATATTTTACCCTGTTAAATTGCCATTGAATGCTCTCACTTTCTAAGAATAATCTGAGTGCAGTCATTATTATCCCAAGCACTAATCTACTCCTAATCTATTTAGTGTCATTTAATTAGAAAACATATGCAACAAAATAATAATTATTGTAAAACAAAACATACTGTCTTGCTCCATATTTTATGGCAGACATACAACCAGAATACTCTTATAACTTATAACCCACTGTGCACACTCACAAAAAGTGCAGTCACTCCGCCCCTTTATCTGCATTTTTACTTTCTCTGGATTCTGTTATATGTTTTCAAATCTGATCCAAAAATATTGAATATGAAATTTTAGAAATTAACATTCATAAGTTTTAAATTACATGCCATTCTGAAAAATGTCATCAAATCTCATGGCATCCAGCTCTGTCTAGCTTGGGGCCACGCTTCCTACCCAATAGTCACTGACTAGCCATCTTCGTTCTCAGATTGCTGTGCTCTTGCAGGGTTAAGTTCAAGTAACCCTTATTTACTTAATAATGGCCCCAAAGCACATCAATAGTGTGGATATGGCAATCTTCGTATGTCAAAGAGAAGTCATCCAGTGCTTATTTTAAGAAGAAAGGTAAATGTTCTTGACTTAATAAAACAAACCAAAAACAATCAAACACAAAACCCAAAACCAGCATAGTGTATAAAGGATTTGGTGCTATTTGTAGTTTCAGGCATCCACTGGGGGTCTTGGAATGTATTACTCATAAAGCGGATAAGGGGGGACCACTGTAAAGGCTTTAGTAAACATGTACTCTACATGTTGATCTCTTTGACTTAACAAATAAATTTGGGTTGGTTACTTCAGTTACCCAGATTAATTAAAAATAGGGCAGGACCAATTCAAGTCACTTCATATTTATTTAGTCACCTCCCATTCATGTAACCTTACTTTATTTGTGTGTGTGCCACCATGTATATAACATTTAATCATTCTACAACAGAAATAATTCACTGTATTTTATTATTTTATTTTGCTCATATTAGTATGTTTAATTGACTAACTTGAAATGATCTCTTTATTTTGATTTCCTAATTTAATGTCATACTTTAATTCTTACATAACTTATAGACACCGGATATGTAAAATTACACTGCTAGGTAAGCTGTCATTCTAGATTGTTAGGGAACCAAGAAGAAAGTATGCACAAATGCATTCCTAAATCCTAAAATTGTAAGCATTCTTTTACCATTATATATCAGTCGTAAAGCTGTACTTAACATAAAAAAACTCTTAGGGGGTGGTTATTGGTTAACAACAAAACCGAAAATCCAAAAATTAATTTGGTTTGTTTCATCAGCAAAATATGTCATCAAGGACCCAGTTTCTTTTTACCATCTCCTCTGTCCTTTTCAATGTTAGCTTGCCTTAAGCTTGCCTCTTTTGTGTTGGCAAAATAGTTTTCTTTAGGCTCCACATCAACACACATAAAACACAAAGGAAGGAATATTATGCAAGTAAGAGTCTGGAAATCATACTGATTAAAATAGTTAAGGTTTAATTGCCAACTGTCTTAAATTAAAGCTTGCCTATGGAGCTGGACTCAAAGGGTTATTACTGGAGAGAATGGAAGCACAATGAAAATACCTGGATACTCTTAGGTGTATGTGAAAATAGAAAATTGATGCTAGGTAGACACTCAGCAAAAATTCAAGAAACATAGAACATAAAAGATAATCTGAGAAAATGCATTATTTCAGAGCCTGGTATATATTCTGGGTAACTTTTCCTAAATATTCTTCCACGTTAGATTATTCCTTATTTTTAAGTTTCAGAAACTGTGAAGTGTCTGTCCAAAGTAGTTTAATCAATGGATCAAAATTAATGCAAGTTTGTCATATTTCAATAGTTAACAGGAAAGCTTAATTCTCACGGAATTGTCATTTCTGTGATATTATATGTTACTTTTACTGGACATTTAATGGAACTGAATATTTATTCAGTGTAAATATGGAAAAATAACATGAAACAAATTTATTTTGCATATTTAGATTTTGTTTCTTTCAGTTTATAGCTTAATAAACTACTTGAAAAGTATTCTCCATTCTTTGTATGCAATTAATTTTTATAGTGTATCCTTAGTCATACACTTAAAAAAGTAATGATTTTATTAAATTAGAAACTTAGTAACATTCTTATTTATAAACAATCCATTTTATAGTTTAAGCCTATTTTTGTCAATTCATAGACATGTTCTCATCATAACTGAACAGTAAAATTGCGTATTGTTTACATTTCACTTATTAATGGATGTATTCATGTATACATTACGTCATCCCATAAAAAACTTAAATGATTATTAGGGATGCTTTTATTTATTGACATTACCTCATTCATAAAAGAAATTGAGTCACAGAAAAAAGTTGGCATTACTTTTCAGAGTTGAAGGAGACATTATAATATACAGGGATAATGATTGCTGAGAATTCCAGATAGTTCACTATTGCTTATATTTTAGCAAATTTTCACAGACATCTTCTCTACAATCTTTAAACATACTAGGGCATGTATTTTTAAGTGAAGAGAGATGCCTGGCCTTAAACTTTAAATATAGAAACAGATAGATGCAGACATAATTCTATAGATAGATAGATAGATGATAGATTTACAGTAGCTATTGCTTTAGACATTTGTGTCTTCAAGAAGAGAATAGATTTTTGAAGGGAAAATCTATAATTAAGTGGCACGCATATCATTTTAGCATTATTCGTGAGGCATGTTGCAATGAGTCCTGTTTTACCTTGACCAATAAATTATGATCATTTCCCCAAATTGATTATATTCTCTGTGTTGTCTTTTTTTCTACAAACTGTCAATCTGGAAAGTACTAATTCCTCACTTTTGCTTCAAGAGCATCCCTGCTTATGTGCTGTGGATAGTCCTGGGCAAGTCACTTAAGTCTTCTGTGCTCCTGTTTGCTCATTTTAAGGACAGAAATAATAGTACCATCATATAAAGGTGTCTGCAGTCATTAAATGAGATTTTTTAACGAACATGTGAGTGTATTTAAAGCATTGCCACACATGCAAGATTAATTAAAAACTGCATATTAAATGTATGTAGACTTCTAGATTTAGTTTGAGCACTCAGGGAACTAGGAGAAGACTACTGTGCATGAAGAATAGACAGAATACTAGAGTGTAGTACACAGATTGTAATACTCTTTATCCTGATGTAAAATAAAACTATTGAAGAATTTTAATCAAGGGTAAGTAGGATAGGATTTTGATAGAGCAATTTCTGTGGAGTAGTTTTTGGAGTATAATGGGAATAGTCTTTTTAGCACCACATGTGACAGAAGGCCTCTCTCTAAGCTGTCTTCAATGAAACCTTAATAACCAAAAGTTGTTTTTAGATGCAGTAAACATGTCAGATACTGCGCTAGGTTCTACAGATGTGGCAGGAATCATCTCAATGTCCTATAGACAACTTAGTCTACAAGGGCAGGGTTTCTCCAACCTCAGCACTATTGACACTGTGGGACAGTGTCCTTGAAGAGAAGGCAAAAAAGCAAGAAGAAGGAGCCGAAAAAGCTGCTGAAGATGCAGGAGGTGGTGATGACAAGAAGTCCAAAACATGTTTAATGTTGTAATATAATCTAACCGGTCTAAACCTCAAACATCATTGTACCTTTGAAGAAAACCAGAAAATATTCAAAAGAACTTCAGCAAATCATCAAGTAACAGAGTAAAAGGATCTTCAGAAAGACTACCCTTTGACTATGAAGAAAATACATATTGCCAGCCCGAAAACCCCAAGGGCAAAATAAAGTTCAACAAAAGTGCAAAATATGACAAAAATGGGTACATTTTTGGTGCCAATTTATTTTAAATTAATAAATATGCAATCCTGAAACTAAAAAAAAAAAAAATTCCTTGCTGTGAGGAGCTGTACTGTGCATTGTAAGATAGTAAGCAGCATCCTTGGCCTCCTCATTTTATACTAGTAGCAATGATTCCCCCACGAACTCTACAGTAGTGACATGAAAAATAGTCCACAGGCATTAATAAAACAAAATTTCTTGTTGAGAAACACTGTATCAGAAAAAAACTAATAATTACACCCCAGAGGTGTGTGATTGAAAAGGTGCTACAAAGCTATCTGCTACTGCATAACTGGTTGTAGGCAACAATGCTACACCCATGTATGAGAGCATAAATAAGATGTCACCAAATTTGCCACATAAGTGATTGACATATTAGAAGTGTACTTGGGTGGTTAAATTTTCTCTAATTGGATATAAAATATTCTGTCTGTTGCCATCACATGCTCTATATTTATAGCAACGTTCCCTCATTATTATCTTATTATACAGAGATATAATGAGAAAAGACAAAATATGCAAAATGAGATGATAGAAGAAATAAAAACAAATACTAAATAAATCATGAAAAATATGGGTAACTAGAAGGAAGACATTCCTTACTGTCGAAGTTGTTGCAGCCCTTTCCAATCAGTTTTAAAGAGGGCTTATAAAAGCTTCTTTTAAAAACGCTCTGTATTTTCTCATGTCAAGGAAAATATAGCTGTATGTTCTATTTAGATGGGAGGATCATCTAAACGAGATGATATATAACGAGAAAAGAGAAAACATGCAAACCCCAAAACTGTTATAGGTTAAATCTTTTGCTTCATTTCTGTTTGAGCTAAAATGGTCATCTGTATTTCCCATGAAGCTGCAGGCTGGGGGAGTGGGGAGTTCTGCAAGTAGAGTAAAAGATCTACAATAAACCAAGGAGCTATAGTACTTATTATCCTTAACAAATATATAAACAATGTTTTGTGGATAACTTTTTAGTTTTCCATATGGCTGACATATTTCAATATTTTGAAAATAATTCAGGGTTAATTTTGAGTTGACAGAGGTAATCAAACCTACTATATGAGACATGTTAAGTTTGTTACTAAAAGATATCCTTTTCAATAAAGTCATTGAAATGCAAAAAAAAAATAAAACAAGCAAAAGTCTCTTGATTCTCTTCACCACAGGAAGGAATATGCACGGCACAGATCAGATTATTTTTCATCTATTGCTTTCAACTTGTTACTTCTACCTTGCTTTACATAGCTAAGGAGTTACTACAGTTTTTTTTTTTTCTTTTATCATTTTGATGAGACCATAATTATTTTCAAATAACATGAATTACTACACAATTGAAAAAACTATCATGATAACTACAAATGCTTACTCACAAAATATTCTATATGTGTTTAGACAATATATACCTGAAAACATTTCATTTTTCAAAACATTTCAAGCAGTACCATATTATCCTCTGTTAAATCAACTTTCCATCACTTGGCAATGCTGACTAATCCATGTTAACTGTGTGTATATTGTGAAACAAGAACTTATTATAGTTAATAATTAAATTTCCTTCAGTAAAGGAAAAACTAGACAAGAATTTAAGTTTGTACTTATGTCATTATAAAATCATTAACTATAGTTTGATGATAAGGAGTTTGGATACAATTAAAACATTCTGAGGCCAGGCGTGGTGGCTCATGCCTGTAATCCCAGCACTTTGGGAGGCGGAGGCAGGTGGATCA
Source organism: Alouatta palliata (assembly GCA_004027835.1). NCBI lineage: Eukaryota > Metazoa > Chordata > Mammalia > Primates > Atelidae > Alouatta > Alouatta palliata. The sequence goes on from PVKV010016613.1 coordinate 23,893, forward strand.
CGAGGAGATCATCCTCGCCAACATGGTGAAACCCCTTCTCTACTAAAAATACAAAAAATTAGCTGGGTGTGGTGGCACGGGCCTGTAATCCCAGCTACTCGGGAGGCTGATGCAGGAGAATAGCTTGAACCCGGGAAGCGGAGGTTGCAATGAGCCATGATTGTGCCATTGCACTCCAGCCTGGGCAACAAGAGCAAAACTGGGTCTCAAAAAAAAAAAACACTCTCTCAAAAACCATATTTTTTTTCTGTCTAACTGGTCAAGTAAAAATTAAGATGAATATTGGGGAAAATTTAAAACCAGCAAATAAATTTTAACAAAACCTATTTCATTATACCTTAATGAAACAATTTTTTTTAATTGTACTTTGGGGTCTGGAGTACATGTACACATCCTGCATCCTGCAGGGTTAGGGTTGTTGCATAGGTACATGCATGCTATGGTGGTTTGCTGTCTCCATGTCCCACCCCACCCTTATCGCCTACATCAAGCATTTCTCCCGGTATTCCTGGTGTTATCCCTCCACATCCTCCCGGCCCCCGTGCTGTCCCTCCCCTCCACTCCCCTCCACGCCCCCCTACCTAGTCCAGTGAATGTTGTTCATTTCCCTGTGCCCAAGTGTTCTCATTGTTCATCACCTGTCTGTAAATGAAAACATGCCGAGTTTGGTTTTCTGTTCTGTGTCAGTTTGCTGAGAATGAGTTTCTAGTTTCATCCATGTCTCTACAAAGGACATGAACATGTCATTTTTTATGGCTGCATACTAATCCGTGGTGTGTATGTGCCACATTTTCTTTTTCCAGTCTATCATTGATGGGCATTTGGGTTGGTTAGGAATAATCAATATTGTGAAAATGGCCATAGAGCCCGAAGTAATTTATAGATTCAATGCTATCCCCAACAAACTACATTGACCTTCTTCACAGAACTGGAAAAACCCACTTCAAACTTCATATGGAACCAAAAGAGAGCCTGCATAGCCAAGACAGTCCTAAGCAAAAAGAACAAAGCTGGAGGCATCACGCTACCTGACTTCAGACTATACTACAAGGCTAAACTGCATGGTACTGGTATCAAAACAGGGATAGAGATATAGACGAAAGGAACAGAACAGAGGCCTCGGAAGTAACGCCACACATCTACAGTCATCTGATCTTTGACAAACCAGACAAAAACAAGCAATGGGGAAAGGATTCCTTGTTTAATAAATGGTGTTGGGAAAACTGGCTAGCCATGTGCAGAAAGCAGAAACTGGAACCCTTCCTTACACTTTATACAAAAATTAACTCCAGATGGATTAAAGATCTAAACATAAGACCTAACACCATAAAAACACTAGAAGAAAACCTAGGCAAAACCATTCAGGACATAGGCATAGGCAAGGCCTTCAAGACTAAAACACCAAAAGCAATAGCAACAAAAGCCAAAAATAGACAAATGGGACCTAATTAAACTCCAGAGCTTCAATACAGCAAAGGAAACAATCATTAGAGTGAACTGGCAACCAAAATAATGAGACAAAAATTTTGCAATCTACCCATCTGACAGAGTTAATATCCAGAATCTACAAAGAACTAAAACAGATTTATAAGAACAAAACAAACAAACTGATTTAAAAGTGGGCAAAGGATATAAACACTTTACAAAAGAAGACATCTATGAGGTCAATAAACTTGAAAAAATGCTCATCATCACTGGTCATTAGAGAAATGCAAATCAAAACCACATTGAGATACCATCTCACGCCAGTTAGAATGGTGATCATTAAAAAGTCTGGAGACAACAGATGCTGGAGCGGATGTGGAGAAATAGGAACACTTTTACACTGTTGATGGGAGTGCAAATTAGTGCAACCATTGTGGAAGACAGTGTGGCGATTCCTCAAGGTCCTAGAAATAGAAATACCATTTGACCCAGCAATCCCATTACTGGGTACATACCCAAAGACACATTGTTCTATTATAAAGACACATGCATACATATGTTCACTGTGGCACTGTTTACAATAGCAAAGACCTGGAACCAATCCAAATGTCCATCAATGATAGACTGGCTAAAAAAAAATGTGGCACATATACACCATGGAATACTACACAGCCATAAAAAACGATGAGTTCATGTCTTTCACGGGGACATGGATGAATCTTTAAACCATCATTCTCAGCAAACTGACACAAGAACAGAAAATGAAACACCGCATGTTATCACTCATAGGCAGGTGTTGAACAATTAGAACACGTGGACACAGGGAAGGGAGCATCACACACTACGGTCAGTTGGTGTGGGCTAGGGGAGGGACAGCAGGGGGTGGGGAGTGTGGGGAGGGATAATGAGAGGAGAAATACTAGATAGAGGAGATGGGGGGATGAAGGCAGCAAACCACCTTGCCATGTATGTACCTATGCAACAATCCTGCATGACTTGCATATGTACCCCAGAACCTAAAGTACCAAAAAAACAGAACATTCGTATGGTTTGATCTGTTACTCTGAAAAATAAAAATTGTTTTAGGAGTGCTCAAATTTTATTTACCTAAAGAAACAGCAAGTAATTTTTCTCTACAAAGGACTATGGACTACATATAAATATTTTGTTACAACTTTATATTAAATTCTAATATATTTGGAAATGTTTAGTTACATATTTAAAATTTTACAGATATGTGTATTAATATAAAAGATTACAGAGAGCATCTGTTTGATTCTCCTATGTAAGGCATATGGCTATATTTTTTCTTGACATTAGAATAGAGTTTTTAAAAGAAGTTTTTATAAGTCCTTTTCCAAAGTGATTAGAATGGGCTGCAACAACTTTCACAGTAAGGAATGTCTTCCTTCTAGCTACCTGTAGTTTTCATGATTTACTTAGTATTTGTTTTTATTTTTTCTATCCTCAGTAGAAATGGAAAACAGCTGGTCATCTCCACAACTCAATTTTAACTACTTCAACTCTAATTGCTAAAAAGTGAAAACTCAATGAAATAACTATTATTATTTGCCTTGTGTTGCCTAATTACCAGTTTGCCTTTATTTCACAACTTAAATGAACAGAAGTTATCTGACTAAATTCAATGATGTGATTGTTTTTATACAGCTATTTAACTATTCACAACAACCTTTGGCCTTCTTTATTCTAGGTTAAGTAATTAAAATTCCATTAACCTTTTTTTTCCATATAAATCTTGTTTTTCAGATCTCTGAGTCATCCCTGTGAATGGTCTCTATTTTTTTTAAAGAATCCTTCTTACTTGCAATTATATTCACTCATCCAACAAACGCTTATTTAATGACTATCATGAGCTAAGAATCCTGAATTTGTAGAAAACATTTCTGAATCATAATTAGAGATAATGTCTGGTCTTGAGATGTTTGCTTTCTATTGAGACTGTAATAATATAAATAATAGTTAAACTTATTAAGCATTTACTATATGCTATTGTTCTAAGCATGCCGCATATATTGACTCATTTATTTTTTAAAAATAATGGTATAAAGTTGATATGGTTATTTTCAAATGGGTTGAATAAACAAATATGATAATCGCAGATAGGGTAAGCTATGAAACAAACAAAATTGGGGTTGGAGTAAGAGTTCTTCTAGACTGGCTGACCAAGAATTTCTGAGGTGACTGTTGCAGTAAGACAATGAGACACGAATAAATAAAGAGGCAGTCTCTTCCAAATTGTGTGGGAAGAGCATCTTAACAACTATAAACTCTCTACAGTAGGAAAACGTTTCCCATATGTGAGAAAGAGAATGAAGCCCTGTGTGATTGCACTTGGAAAGAAGGGAGTAATGATCTCAAAGAAATCCCGCCTTCTTCCTCTTGCTTTTTTCTAGCCACAATGGCAGCTCATTGGATAGTGCCCACCATACTGAGTAGGGGTCTTTCCCAGTATACTGCCTTAAATGACAATTTCCTCTGGCAACACCCTCATACACATAGGCAGAAACAATACTATACCAGCTAGCTAACAAGGCATCCTTCAATCGATTCAAGATGACACCTAATACTAATCATCACAGTAATCAGATAGTTTGAGAAAACATTTGAGTAGATAAGAGTTGAAGAAGACAAATTTGGGGGATATTAACATCAGAGTTGAAAAGAGAAAGAGGAGTCAGAAGAAATAAAACAGTGGGCACAGTGACACAGAAAGGAAAGCCAAGAATTATGTTACATCTGCTAAATGAAGAGATCATTTAAAGGAGGGAGTAGTTTAAGCATGTGGAATGCAGATGAGATGTTAAATAAGATGAGAAGAAGGAGAAAAAAATATTTGGATTTTACAAACTTGCAGTCATTGCTTATGTTATTAAGAGATAATTTTGTGGAATACTGGGGATTGAAGATCAGCTGGAGTTGGTTGAAGTAAGAACAAGATGACTGCGATTTAGAAAAAAAAAAAAAATAACAGAAAATAGGGCCAAGCTAGAATGTCTTTGGGATTTAGGAAAGCGTGTTTTTTAAAGAAATGTTCTAATATGTATGATACTATAGTATATTTATTTGATAGTGATGAGCCAGTAAAGAGATTTAATAAAATGGGAGAAAATTTTCTGCAGGAACAAAATTTTGTAGAGCTGAATTGTCTAACAGAGCAGCCATTAGCCACAAGCGGTTATTTAAATACAAATGAAAAGTAAATAAAGTTAAAAATCCAGGTCCCAGTTGCACAAGAACAATTTTAATTGGTCAAAAGTCATAAGTATCTAGTACTTCCCTGTTGGAAATCACAAATAAAAATTTCCATTATTACAGAAAGTTCTTTGGACAATGCAGCTTTCCACCATGAGAGAAGTGACTGCGTTCATATCAAGTGAACATGAGTCTGTTTTTTCTCAATTTTAATTTTTGTCCAAAATGGCATAACAGTAAATCCTAAATTGCACCCAAAATTAAACTATTAGCATATTTTGGATAGTAATATATGAAAGAAAAAAAACAGAAACTGCTCTCTGGTTTATTTTAACAAGAATAGTTCAGCTAGATTACAGAAATGCACATTATGCCTGAGTAAGTCTTTACATTACCTTTAGAATGGCAAGGGATGTAAATATGTACATATATACATATGCACATATAATAACTGTATAAATATATATGAATATATGAGGCATATATATATATATATATATACATACATACATGTGGATATATACATATATTTGTTTTTGTAACTTTACTGCTAAAGAAGTTGTATGACTTCTTTGCCTTATGGGACACTACCCTGAGTAAGGCAATTAGCTTAACATATGTCACTACTGGCATAGTGTCTCCTTTGTATAGGATTTTTTATGTTTACATTCCCAACATCTAGCACAGTGGACAATAAAAGTTTAATGAAATATGACAAATGAAGATATGAACATATTGGAATGATTACTGATTAACGGCAATACAAAATTTAAAAATTAACACCTGACTCCCTCCATGTGGACCGTAAGTTCAAAATTTCGAAAAGCTGTTCATCTTGTATTCTTTATTTGTAGCATAATACTTGATGTATACCAAAGTTCAATATTTATTTTTGTTGATATTTTATTTTGAATGAAAGAACATCAGAAATTCTACATTTTAATTGAATATTACATTCTGTATCAATCTATTTAGTTTCATTATCTATTCTTTGTTCAGTGGTATAAAGAAGATAGATGAAATAGTTATTTTATATTTCAGAATTTGTTGAGGAATCCATATTATACTAAAAACAGACTTTTACGTGAAGCTGTGTGGTATATTCAAAAAGACCCCTTCTAACCATGAGCGGCTGACATCATTACTCTTGTGTATACTAGCAGCCTAAACTTTCGAGTTAATTGAAGATGAACTTAGACAAAAAGAAGCAAAATAAAGCAAAACCAAAAAAATTGGAAATTAATCTATTTCCCTCATTCTTTTTCTGAACTCTAAAAGGTGTTCTTGTTTTAAATGATCATCATTTGCATAAACACTTTTCTGTGTTTTCATTTTCCTCCCCTAATTGGGTTGAAGAAAATCTATATAACTTGTTTTTGCGTCTGAACTCAGGTAAATAAAAGTAAAGTTGAAAAAGAGTAAGAATATATTTTTCCCCTGCTAGTTATGCAACATTTATTATACGGAAACTTTTTTGTTACTTACTTTGTACAGGAGAAAGGAAGGTGACCTATTTTATATTAGAAGACAAGATTAGCTCAATTAGGATTTTAAGATTCAGCAGCCAGCTGAGTGGCCTGCTAAGGTGTTTTCTTTGCAGTTCTCGTATCTGCTATGGGTAGTTAAGAGGCTGTTTTCAAATAGAAATACAGCTGTTTGCAGACAACTTGCTAAATTATTATAAATGGAAAGACTGTACAAATTAAAAAAAAATCTGCATCAGTCATGGCCTAGCATAGTGTACTCCTATTTTATAGATTGAACATCATGCAGTTAATAATCTGCTAGATGGAAGGTTTCTTCATGTTGCATTCCTTTTCCTGCATTCAGTTGTTTCAACTAAGATTGCAAAGGAGAGGAGAATGTGTTCTAGTTCAGAGTAGTTTTGTTGTGAGTGTAGAGAGAATAGATAACATACTTGGCACCAAGTCTGTGTATACTAGACCCTTAACAAATATTAGATAGTGTTATCATCATTCTCTTTACTCCCAGAATCTTATTGATCAGTTGCAGGCAGATGAATAAAAATATAATCACTAGATTTCTCTTATCCATGGGTAACTTATTTCAAGACTCCCAGAGTTGCCCCAAACTGCAGATAATACAAAACCTGATTTCTGTCAATGGGAACACATTTTTATTCACATCTTCCACCCACAAATGTAATGCCTTTGCCATCTTTAAACACAACATGCACCATGGCCACCACTTTTCCTGCTTGAGGTGCAACAATAAACTAACACAAATCTATTTTTTCCTCTGCACAATTTGACAAATAGAAGATTTGTTCTTAGCGTAGATCTTAGCAACTTCTGCATACGATTTCTCTTCCTTTCTTAAGTCAAGAAATTTCACCTTTTCACTTGCAGAAAGCACTCAATGGCTCCTCTTGGCATATCTAAATTGCCAGCATCACTGGCTGGTTTAATAGTAATGCATTTAAATGTGAAGTCTCTACCCCAAAGTGAACATGGGACACATGTAACATGCTTGTTTGCTCACTACCCATGTGGGAATTCCCCCTTTGTGATTATTCAAAAATCTTCCTGTAACTTGTTAAATATGTATATTTAGCGGACCCATTCACCATACACTTCTCTCTCACCTTCCCTCCCTTGAAGTGCCTGCTTTTGGTCTCTGCTAGAGGCTATGTATTCCACCTTGCAGAACTGCCAGTCTGCAGGCTGCAGCCATTTATAAGAAATACAGCTCTTCTCAGCAAACTTGTAGGCTTTGTGATTCATCAGATGGTAATTATTTTCTTATTTGGTTTAAAATCCTGCCATAACTCTCTAGCACAATCATATTTCTGTAATTAATTGGTATTACTGTACTAATTTTCAAACATAAACACATTTCTCTATTATTTTTAATAGTAAACATTTAAAATTTTTATATTTTCTTTTACTTTTCCATATCCTGTTAGTAGTTTCATTATTCATTTTTCACATTTTCCTGGTATGTGTTACTGTTATCCTTTAGGCTTGTTTTGGAACCTACACGTGAAAAAGGATTTGACAATTATTTGTTAATTAATTCTCCTGACACATTATAATTTAATAAAAAATAGTGGAGGCTGTTTTTATAATTGTAAACTAAAATGCAACAAGATTAAATGATTTATTCAGAGTTAAAAAAAACTTAACAAAACTTGATCAAAGACATAAATCAAATTTTAGTATCTACTGAACTCAGAAGATAAGCTTATCAAATATCACACATCCTGCATTTAAAATATCATGTTTAGTGATACAAAATTTATACAAGAAGAATGACAATTAAGCAGTGTTTCATTAGATATTTTTCTGGTAGAAACTAGCTTAGTTGCAGGTCAAATAAGGAGAAATTTCATAGTGGTGAGGATGTACTAAAGCTGTGGTCCTCATGATTCTTATTCTGGGGAATTCTTCATGCTCTAGAAATTTTTGAAGACCACACAGAACTGCTGTATTAGAAGAGTCAATCTATCAATATTTATTGTATTAGAAACAAAACACTTATTTAAAAATATTGATTTATAACTTACTATATATAAGAATAAATCTATTATAAGTTAAAATAAATAATCATTTTTATGAAAAGTAACTGCTATCTAAATTAAAAGAAAGTAGTGATCAGAAAGGCATTGTTTAGCATTTTTGGAATTTTTAGAAGTATCTGCCTCAATGGAAGGTAGCTGTTTCTCATATCTGTGTCTGCATAGCAATATGTGGTAATGTGTTTTTCGGGTTGAAATATATGAAGATAAGCTGGCTTCACATAGATATGTAGTTGGGAGGTATATTTTAATATATTTTAAAGATAATTATCAAATGTCCTCTTTGACACTAACCAAAACTTAACTAGTACAAATTTCTTAAAGGTCATTTGCAATTTAGAATCTCGAAGTATATTATGGAATATTTTATATTCTGTATGCATGAATAAATGAACAGATGATTTATTTATGCATACTTTCCATTTTAAACTTTATTTTACTGTATATATTTAAGGCTTATAACGTGGTGTTATGGGATTACATATAAATAGCAGAAAGGTTACTATAGTCAAGTGAACTCACATATTCATCATCTCACATAGCTACCCCTTTTCTTTTTGCTTTTGAGAAGGAGCAGCTAAAATCTACTCATTTAGCGTGAGTCCCAAATACGATTCAATTTCATTGCCTGAAATCTTCATGTTGTACATAAGATCTATGGAGTGTTCACATCTACTACTTTGTATTATCTGAGCTATGTCTCCCTATCCTGCCACCCAATTGCTCCTGATAAACACTGTTTTGTTCTTGTATATTTGAATATTTTTGTACATTCCACATACAAGTGAAGTCATGGAATATTTTTCTGTGCCTAATTATTTCACTTAACATAATGTAATACACTCATGCACACTTTTATATTTTGCATTGTCATTTGATTTTCTTAACTTTATGCAATGCCATATCATGATTTGGTCACAGGAAAAATATTGGTTCATTGAATTATTCAGATCTGCCATAGTTAGACAAAATTCATTATACAAGATAGAAAAATCATGATCCTTAATATCACCACTGATCTCATCAATAGACTCTTCCTAGACACTAAGTATTTAGGAAGCTGTCAATCTCATGATGAAATAAGTTTCCTTCCAAGTTTATTTTCTTTTGAAAGCTTGAACCTTATTATTGACCATAAATATTACCATTTTTCTCTAGCATCAGTCTCATTTTTTTTCAGATGTTTGTCAAATGCCCAAGTCTGAATAATCAAAGCTTGTCTTTCAGTTGCTTTTTCAAATAAAAATGGTCTTTCACTAAAATATAGCAAATTCAGCTCACAACTCTTAACAAGTATTTTGTTTGTTTGTTTTTTTCTGGAGTCATTATTTTTACATATGGATCACCAGTGCTTCAGGTATACATGCCTTTTTAAAAATGCTTATACACTGTCATTGTGGGCAGGAATGTAAATTAGTTCTGCCACGGCAAAAATCAGTTTGAAGATTTCTCAAAGAACTTAAAAACAGAATTACCCTATTTGGCCCAGCAATCTATTTACTGGGTATATATCCAAAAGAAAACAAACATTCCTACCAAAAAGACATGCATTTGCATGTTCATTGCTGCACTATTCATAATAGCAAAGACATGGAATCAACCCAGGTGCCCATCAATGATAGATTGGATAAAGAAAATAAATTTATACCATGGAATACTATGAAGCCAAAACAAACAAACAAACAAACAAAAACTGAATGAAATCATGTTTTTTACAGCACCATGGTTGCAACTGAAGGCCATAAACTTAAGTGAATTTATGCAGGAACAGAAAACCAAATACCACATGTTCTCACTTACAAGTAGGAGCTAAAGATCAAACACACATGAACATAAATATGGGAACAGTGGACACTGTGGACTACTAAAAAGGTGAAGGTCGTGGGGGTTGAAAAACAACCATGCTCACTGGGTGATAGGGTTTATTATGTATCTTGGTGCTAGGGTTTATTATGTATCTGGGTGATGATAGGGTTTATTATGTGTCTGGGTGATAGGGTTTATTATGTATCTGGATGATAGGGTTTATTATGTAAATCTCATGTAACAAACCTGCACATATACCCCCTTTATCTAAAATAAAAGTTGAAATTTTAAAAAATAAAGAAAAAGAGGAGAAAGAATAAGCCAGTTTTATCTAGGATTGTTCTCATGGAGAAAATAATGTAATAATTAACCTCAATTGTTGAATAAACTTTTTTCAATATTCTGTGTTACAAAAAGGCATGTATTACTCATTTATTTTCAGAAGTTGTTATCTTTCTGTTTTCTGGCTCAGTCTCTTTCTAATTCAATTGTAGGAGATTGTGTGCTTCCAAAACTTTATTCACTTCCTCTAGATTTTCTAATTTTTCATAGTCAACTCTAAGGAGCTTTTATATTTCTTCAAGATCAATTGTAATATCACTTTTGTCATTTCTGACTGTGCTTATTTGGATCTTTTTATTTTTCTTTATTAATCTGGCTAGAGGTTTATCAATCTTATTTATTTATTTTTTAAAACTCTTGTTTCTTTCTTTTTTTTTTTTTTTTTAATGAAGTTTCACTCTTGTTGCCCAGGTTGGAATGCAATAATGTGATCTCAGCTCACTGCAACCTTTACCTCCTGAGTTCAAGAGATTCTCCCTCTTCAGTCTCCCTAGTAGCTGGGATTATAGGCATGCATCACCACACCCCACTAATTTTGTATTTTTAGTAGAGACAGGTTTTCTCCATGGTGTTCATGCTGATCTCGAACTCTTGACCTCAGGTAATCCCTCCGCCTTGGCCTCCCAAAGTGTGAGGATTACAGGTGTAAGCCAACTGTGCCTGGCCTGATCTTTTGTATGGATGTATGCATCTCAATTTCATTAGGTTCTTCTCTAATTTTAGCTATTATTTTCTTCTGAAAACTTTTTTTTCTAGTTCCTTTAGGTGAAAAGTTAGATTTTTAATTTGAAATCCTTTTAACTTCTTGATGAAGGTGTTTAGTTCTATAAACTTTCTTCTTCACATTGCTTTAGCTATATCCAGAGATTTTGCTAAGTTTTTTCCTAATTTTTATTTATTTCAAAGATTTTTTAAAATGTTGCCTTAATTTCAATGGTCACCTAAGATTATTTATGGGTAAGTTGTTTAGTTTTTATGTATCTGTGTAGTTTTGAGTGTCTTTTCTTGATTTTTTTTTTTTAGCACCATGGTCCAAGTGTGTACTTGATATGATTACATTTTTTAAAAAAATTCATGGATATTTGCTTTATTACTGAGCATATGGTAAATCTTAGAATATGCCCTGTGTGCAGATTAGACAAATGTATACCCTGTGGTTGTTAGGTGAAATATTCTGTAGATGTCTATTAGGTCTTGTTGGTCAAGTGTCAAGTTTAACTCCAGAGTTTCTCTGTTAGTTTCCTTCTTCAATGATCTATCACTTTCAGTGTGGTGTTAAAGTCTCCCGCTATTATTTTTTGGTTGTCTAAGTCTTTTCATACGCCAAGAAGAATTTATTTTATGTATCTGAGTGCTGCAATGTTGAGTGCATATATATTTAGGACAGTTAAGGCTTCTTGTTGGATTATATCCTTTATCATTATATGATGCTTTTCAGTATCTTTCTTAATTTTTTTTGGTTTAAAGTCTGTCTTATTTGATGTAATATTAGTGACTCTTATTTTTTTATTATTTATTTTTTTGCTTTGTATTTGTGTGGTAGATCTTACTCCACTCTAACTTTGAGCCTGTGGATGTCATTACATGAGATATTGATCTTTTGATTATAACAGATGAATGCTGGCAGTTGTGCCAATAGGAAAGGCTACTTGGGATGTTCAAAAGCATGTTCGAAATGGCAGCTCCACGTGCACTTCTTTTTGCCAGCCGAGTGTACAATAAAGAGCAGACAATACAGCACCAGTCAAGTAGAAAGCCTATTTTCATAATAAGATTAAGGTTGCGTGACTAGCCTTCCCCATGCGCCACGTAAACATCACACCTAAAGGAAACAATCTATGGGCCCTACATAAATCAGACACCACATTTTCAAGCCTGCCTGTAAAATCTAGTTGAGTCTGCCATGGCCTATATTTTCCTTTTGGCAGCCCCTCTCTCTCACAAGGAAGAGAGTTGTTCTTCTTTCTCTTTCTTTTGCCTATTAAACCTCCTCTCCTCCTGTGTGTCTGTGTCCTTAATCTTCCTGGTGCGAGACAACAAGCCCCAGGAATTTACCTCAGAAAATGACGCTACTTCAATGTTTTTTGTAAGTTTTGTTCATTTTCCTCTTTTTAAAAAAAATTGTCTCAGTTGATTTGAAGAACTGGTCTTTGAGCTCTGAAGTTCTTTCTTCATCTTTGTTTCACTGTTAATGCTTCCAATTGTATTACAACATTCTTATAGTGAATTTTTCAGCTCAAAATGTTCACTTGGGTCTTTGTTAAAATGGCTTTTCCGGTTTTCAGCTCTTGACTCACTTTGCCATATTGCCTGGCTTTCTTGGATTCAGTTTCTATTTTCTCCTAGATCTTGATGAGCATTCTTGTCACCCAGAATCTGAATTCCATGTTTGCCATTTAAGACATTTCAAACTGGTTATGAACCATTGCTGGGGAGCTAGTGGGCTTGTTTGGAGGTAAGGGCACATTGGCTTTTTGAATTGCCAGAGTTCTTGTTCTCATCTGGGAGGTTTGGTATTCCCTTAACTGTGGTGTGAATTGAGTTTACTCAGTTGACTTTGTATTAGAAGCTTTCAGAGGGCTAAGGCTCTGTACAGAGTCTTCGTTATTCAATTCTTGCCCTTGCTTACACAGGGATGAGAATTGGTACTTTTTGGTATTGTAGTTTGGACTGCTATCCAGCAGATGGCACTTGAAAGCAATGGGCAGTAATTAAGCTCTTGCTCAGTCATGGCTTTTTTGTGTATTCTCACTTTTGCAGCTATATACCTCCATGTGAGGGGGTGAGATGTGATCCCCTCACTAGCCCCACTCCTGGGTCTTGGGGGTTCCATCTCTAACTCTGGCACTGTGCCCACAAGGTTGTTGTTGTTAGGTCTTTCTGACCAGGGGGCTAACTTGGAGAGAGGTCCCATAGGGAGATGAGGCACACACTTACTGGACAAACCCTGTGGTGGGAGGTATGCTCAGGTCCCATACCCTCCCATGGAGCTATGCCACTTACCCCTCTCATTTTCTAAGAGTGTCTGCTCTTCCCCCATCAAGATCTGGCACAGGTGCTGGCTTGGCACTCCTGAACCATAGGCTACAGCTCTCAAGCTGCAACACTTGCTCGTGGCTCTTTCCTCCAGATCCTCAGAGTAGGGTTCCAGGTGTACTGGGTGATCCCAAATGCTCCTAGGCTAATGGAATGTACTCTGCTGAAAGAAGGCACCCAAGTTAGCAGTACAGGCTGCACTGTGTGCATGCTCCTGTTGGACAGTCAGGCAGAAGCCCTGGATGGGGCTGATAGATAGGTGGGCCTGCAGGACTGGCATTCCCCAGTCCTGCAAGGATGTAAGGTCTTCTTTCTCCACAGTGATTATCTGGAGCCAGAACCTCTCAGAGGGAGATGAGCATCCCTGGGGATGGAGAGATTGACACTTACAGCTACACTCTGCTGGAGCTATCCCATACTAAAAGTCCCTGGCTCTATGCTTGCTACAGCTCCATCTCCATCTAATTTCAGGGAAAATCCCCCTACCCGCTCAAATGACCTTGGGGGTGTGGGGTACCCTGCAGCTAGGATGCCAAAGGTCCATGGCAACAGTAATCAGTACCCCAGCCCTTTCACTCACCCCTTTTTCAGGAACTATTGAGGGCTGGGAACTAGTCCCGAGACTCAGGCACCGAATGTGACGCTCCCAGCTTCCTCCCTTTTAAGCCTCAATGTTTGTATCTTTTCTCCAATCACATTCAGCATTTTCTCTCCAAATATCTGTTCAAATTTTGTTGGTTTAGTCAAAATCCCAGTCTCTTTATGTGTGAGTGGCACTTTCCACCTGAATCTCGTTGGCCATCTTACCTCTAACTCTTCTTTCAGTTTTAAATTGCATGCCAGTTAAGAACATTATGGTAAGAAGTGTGGTTTCAGGCCCTGACTTGATTTTACTAAGCTACCAACATTTTTATGCACCATTGTTTTTGCTCTATCGCTGCAAATGCCAACGTAGTGTAAAAGGCAAATAACTCTATTATTATTATTATTATTATTATTATTATAGAGCTGAGATTCTAGATATCTTGAAAGGGTTTCTAGGATCATCAGTTGTAGGGAGACCACAGTTTAAACCACTTTAGGGACTTACTTTGGGCAGCAACGGTTATAAAGATCTGGTGTTATCATGATTTTTAACACAGGGCTATTTGTAAGAAGATAAGAGAAGGAAAAATGTAGGTCTTTTGTGTCCTTAACAAATATTTATCACACACACATACAAAGTTTATAACAATCTAGAGTCCACTCTCGTGACCTCTCATTCCTATGACAGACTTTGACATAGTATTTATTAGTTTGATTACTTATATTAGTGATATAGTATATAGGAGACAGAACAAACTGACAAAGGTTCTCTATTCATTATTCTACTTTTGTTCTTTCATTTCAAATATTAAGTTACTATATTAGCCATAAATATTTCAGCATTCTTCATGACAGGGAGCACAGAAGAGATTAAGAGAGTTCTCAAAGCTTAGAAAAGGAGATGTTATATTCTGAAAGCAAACAGAAGGAAGTAGGTGAGCTGGTGTTCAACTTTGTGTCTTTCATCACAAATTTGCCTTAGGCTGACTCTGTTCATCTTTAATTCTAAAATCAGACAAGTGTAACTATGCACATAGATTTGTTTGTTTTGCACATGTATGGCTTAGTGGAAACATTGGTGCTCAGCAAAGCATAAGATTTACTTAAAATAAAATGTGACTATTTCTTTCAAGTGTAACTACAAAAATAAACAAGTAGGAACAGATCTTTATCCCTGTTTAAATATAAGACAATTAAAGTTGTTAGTCATAAATATGTATTATATAACTTAGAACATCCTTAAACATGGACTTAGGAAACAACAAGGCTTATAATATAGTACAAGAGAAAATTTTTTTCCAAATTCTATTGATTGGACCCAGGAAACATCTTAGGTAATGAGTTTCAGTTAACAATATATTTCACTGTGAGACAAATAGTTCTGGGCATTTTATTTTCTTGGTCCCAATTCAGACCTTCATTCCAGACTCCCAATTCAACATTTTTGCCTCAATGATATTGATGTCTTTCCACTGATTCATGTCATTGAAATGAAAGATGCTCCTGAGAGGATAAGGACACTCAATATACCAAATACTAAGATTATCAAGTAAATAATCATGAGGTAAATAAAATAACCACATACACACATAGTGATATTTAATATTTTCACATCACCAATTAGTTTATAATAGAATTCTTTCTATATACAAATCTTAATTCTTCTGTATCTGTTATTTCATTAAGCATTACCCTCTTATGACCTATATGCATGTTTTCTTGTTATCTCATGGAATTGAATAGATATACTTGTAAAAATAGCTAAGTTTGTAAAAGAAGCAGAGTGTTTCTGTTGAACTCTCTGTTAAAAATTGAACAGTTTATTCATCTAATATATAATCACATTGCTAGATTCTTTGTTACTCAGAAACATATATATATGTATATGCATGTATATGTATTGAGTTTTCATGCCAAGTTATCAGTCTAATACATTATGCCACCTTACCTATGTATCTATAGATAGATAATATATACTATATAGATAAAATTATTTTGACATGTAGTTTCAAATAGATTTTATTCAGTAACTATATTCAGTAGACATTTTGAGAATCTGTGTTATGCCACTCACTATGTGTCAGATGTTTCAGAAATATGGAGGGTTTTCTCAATTTAAGGTAATATATATGTAGCATATATAGATAGTGTGTGTGTACATACATATATAAAGATAGTGTGTGTACTATATAGATAGTATGTGTGTACACTATGTATATATACCATATATACATGTATATATATATAGTGTGTGTACATATATACATATATATTGTATGTGTACATATATACACATATATATTATACATATGTATGTATGTACACACATACTATCTATATATGCTACATATATATTTCTCCATTTATGTCATCTATCTTATCTATTCATTTATCTGTCAATCAATCAATCTATCTAATCAACCTGTCTCTCTGGTGGAATAATATATTTGACTCATAGATTGGCGGGAAAGCTCAATAGATCTTATGCCAGTTATCCGAAGGCATCTTGTGATATTTGTCAAAAACTTCATGTATTCATTCTATAATGACTGATCAACTCACAAATGCAGTGAAAGAGAACATTATTAATTTTGCCAGTTATTATCTGTGTAAATGTAGTTTCTAATTCTAGTATTAATTGAAAAAAACAAAATTAAAGAAGCTCAAGTTACTCAGAGAAGCACTCAAATGTACTGCCAACCTGTTTATTATTTAAATAAGTAAAATGGGAATTGTTTTCTAACACAGAGGAGGAAAATGAATAAAATGTTAATATGGATAAATTAATATTTGCTTCTATTGCCACTATTTTAACCTAAAGAAATTTTTCAAATTGGAAAATGTATATTTATCAATTTGACAAAGCAAATATATTTAATTTCTAGAGCATAGTTATCTCTTAGTGTTAATCAAGATTTTTCAATGTAGAATATCACATTCCTTAAATATTCCCCTGAATGCCCCAACTACCTCTCACATATACATACACAAAATTCTGTAATGACTTTGGAAATGAAGCATAAATGATATAGTAGTTATACATGTTGCAAAACAAAACTGAAGGAAGAGTTGAATGTATTATGTCATTTTATCTGCCAGTAACCTTTATTGTATGAAATTGGAACACTACCTAATTATAATATTTGTAGAGAATTTTTTTTTGCATTCTTGTTCCTTCTAACTAACTCATTAAATCCCAATAGAAATGCCTATATCCTTGTACAATTCATCTTATAAACAATCACCAGGTGGTTGATTGCAGTGCTTTGTAACTTACCATGAGAATTTTTAGAGATTATTTCCTATCAAATTTTATGCTTTAGTATATGCAACTTGTTTATCTCAGTTAAAACAAAAATCCTGCTTCTAATTTTATACTATGGGATTTTTCCAAACCATACTATTTTCTTTCTTAATTATAATAGCTTATTTAGTTTATATTCTCTTATTGCAATGTTGAAAATATTTCACAATATTGGATTAAAATTATATTGACATACAGTTTCAAACAGATTTTACTCAATAAATATAATCAGTTGACATTTTGAGAATCTATGTTATGCCAGATGGTATGGTTCAGGTGTGAAATAAAGAGGGTTTTCTCCATTTAAGGCAAATTATATTCTATCCTGAAAAAAAAAAAAAAAACACAAACTTGTCTAATTATTGTAATTGTCTTTTCAGGAGGATTCTGGCTGTGGCATAGGTTTGTTATGGAAAAAATTCTTTAACATATGGGTTACTAGTGTTAAAGGTATTAGTGGTGTGTTGAAAATGTTTTCTCTATTTGTTTTGAAGGTACACTCCTCTTTTAGTTGAAAGAAGAATGAGCTTTAAATGCCTCCTGTTGAATTTCATCTGCATTCATCTAAAAAAAATTTCTTACTGTTTCAGGTATGGAGATAGCAACATTTTTTGCCTTAAATTGATTATTGAGTTGTTTCCTTGTTTTATGCATGTTGGCTATTTTGATTTTAAAAAAGGGAATGAGGGATTACTCCATGCTTGTATAGATAGATAAAATTTTTATTAGCATATATTCTTAAGAATGAACATATTTGTTAGATCCAAAGTCATTTCAAGGATAAGCAAAGTAATGGAGGCAGGGACTGTGTTCTAGAGATTATATTCTGTCCTACACCCCAGAGAAGCATGGTACAATGAGCAGGTTGAAAATTGCAAAGAAAAATTATTGAAGTATCTCATGGCAATCATATCTCCATAGCTGGGCACAGTATATAATTTGAAGACATTTAAAGATATTTGAGGATATCAGAGAAGTTACTCCTCCAAGTTGTTATTTTGTAGAAATGTAAAGAACCATTTTTATAAAATTATTGTTATTGTTTTCTTACAGTAAAGGGTAGGCGATGTGCCCTTTGACTGTTATTGTTTATCTCTTGCACAAAACATATCTATCATTACTTCCCTATCATCCGTACAACTATAAAGATTTTATACAACTGTCATTATTTTTGCAGAAATCGTAACTTTTTCTTCCTGAACCCAAGTCAATGGAAATACTTGAGAAATAGGCTGTCCAATTTAGCTCCTTCAACATAACATGTCTAAATCTTAAAAAAAATAAACATATGTTGATTGGCAACCATAGTTTCTTAAATGAGAAACATAACAGGTAAATAGGAGAGTTTTTCTCCCTGCTTTACAAATCTCAATGATAGACAATTCAAATAAACTGTTGTTTCTTTGTAATCAACCCCCAAGAGTTATTTACTTGAAATGTTCTGTAGCTATCACTTGCTGAATTATCTGTTTTGATGTTAGAACAAAACATGTGAAAATAGATATGACATGGCTAAAAGTTATTTTTGAAAGTATGAGGGGCACTATATAAATGTAAGAGGAATAAAATATATAAATGGAACTTATCATAATACAATCTGAAGCTTGGCTTTTAAGCCTTAGTACTTGTAAGATTCCAGAAAATATTTTGAAAATATACCAAGAGCTTATTTTGCCTGAAATTTATGGTTATGTTTTGAAAATATATAATGATCCTTGATATCCATTTTATTGTACTTTTCCATCTTAATTAATTTTTATTAATTTAGAATGGCACAATACTGAAAATTAACATTTTGAAAAACCATAATTATAAAAAGATTTGTTGCCAGTGTTTAAAGATAAAATAATAATTACATATAAAGTTGAACATGAAATATTTGTATGAGTTATCTTTACCATTGTTATTTTCTATTAATTATATATCCCTTCTAGTCTTTATCATTTCTTTATAGAGAATTTAATTGTTCTAATTAGTCAATTGATGCTAATATGATGCTAATGAGGGTTATCATTAAGCTTTGGATAATTTGGAATAATCCCAAGATTATTGAACCAAGGATGAAAAAAAGTAAAATAATTATAAAGATGTTGGCTTGCTCAATATACTCCATTTTCTTAATTGAGTAATTCAAAATGCAATTATATTCATAGCAATGTTGGTTGTGTACCTGATTTCTAAAAGTTATTTTTAAAATAAACCAATAAAATCTGAACCTACCAAATGAAACCTGCTCTGAATCTGCTGAATAGAAACTACTGTAATGATTCTAAAATTTATTCTATGAATAAGCTTATAATGGCCTAAATTCTTAGACTACTATTGAAATAGTGACCTTGGAAATGAACCAGTCTCCCAGAATGCACTTAGGCATACTCTGAGGTCATTACCACTTGTGTGAACCTGATGGGAAGCAGTCATCTAGACAGAATTTTTGGAAACATATTGAAGGGTTGGGTTGATTATCCTATGGGAATAGAAAAAAATAATTTCTCAACAAACCTAACAAAATTGAAATCTTCACCCCAGTTAAGTAGTAGTATCTTCTGGGCGGGTGTTGTGGGGACTAGAGTCAAGGAAGATTGCCCTTGACTGACAATACTGTCATGACACCTGCTCTGTAGTAGTCTTGTTGCTGAATTCTTACATAGTTTGCCTCCAGTGCAGGTATTAACATATTTTGATGGTGCCTGAGGGCATCCAACCTTTAAG
The DNA here is from genome assembly GCA_004027835.1 of Alouatta palliata. Taxonomy (NCBI): domain Eukaryota; kingdom Metazoa; phylum Chordata; class Mammalia; order Primates; family Atelidae; genus Alouatta; species Alouatta palliata. The sequence continues at coordinate 43,854 of PVKV010016613.1, forward strand.
CAATGAGAATGCACCACAGTATGATAGTGATTTCCATATCAAGCTTCAAGGCTCCCTCATACACATATCCTAGCATCAGTACTCACTGCTAATTAATTCATCCAAATGATAGTTTCCTGTGCAAATTGTTGAAAAAGAAAATTTATTTTAACAAGATTGCCTTTCCTCAACAAGTCATATACATGTCCAAGTACATGCATTGCATATTTTCCTAGTAAGAATAGGCTTCTCCAATGCTTTATACTGATTTCAAGTTTAATTTCCTGAAAGTGAAATGATGCATTCTAGCAGGAAAATTTCAATGAAAAGAGAATGCAATAAGAGTGGGCACGATACATGGTTTATACAATTCACTTGAATAAGCGATGGGAAAGAGTGAGAAATACTCTTGCAGTGATAGATTGGAGCCAAAGAGCCAACGGCTGACTTTGAATACCATGTGAAATTGGTATGGCTTAACTTGAAAGTCAAAAAGGAATAACTTAGACATTTGTGAGTGTGTAAATACTGTGATCAGAACTGTGCTTTAGAGAAGTTTCCATGGCAATGTAGGTGGAATCAAGAGATAGAGAAATTTAGGCAGCACACATCCAAGAGAGATAATAGTGTTGAATTAGAGATAATAGTTGGCTTAATAAAAAGTATATATATATATAAATTAAAAAAAAAAGAAAGTTGGGTACTGAGAAGATACATTGAGTTCATGAATGCAGTACTAGGATGAAGTGAGAGAAAAATTTTGAATTACAGGGAACATACTTCATATGTCTCTTTTTTATTCCTTATCTGTCTTTTTCCACTCTGTGAAGTTTTTATATTTTCTGTTGACCCACATAGCACACTGAATTAGCCACTTCTCTATGTTAAACAGCACTTTATATTCAGGCCAAATTCTAATAACAAAGTATTGAATCCATCAATATTTTTTGATAAAAACATGGCTCCAAATAATAATCTGAATAGACTGACTGAAAATAAAGTTTTATTTTAGAGAAATGCAAGTTATAGGTCAAAATTTAGTGATAGCTTGACTTTTCTAAAAAGCTCTAAACTTCTGTAGACATGATTGATAAAATAATGGCCCTATTCTTATTTTTAAATTAGGAATACCCTTAACATTACAGAAATACCTGTGCCACAATCAGTATTAACTCTGAAACATGACTCTTTGTGTAAAATGTAGAATGCTAATAAAAGGGCATTTTAATAGTTTCTGGGTTTATCTTGCTAATTAACAACTTCATCCTGTCTTTCTAAGTAATTTAAAGTTTTTGTCTTGTACAAGAAATATAGTTTTGAAAAATTCAATATTGTGCTCTAAATCTTGGTGAACATTTTGTTAAACCTTGTGGATGACATTTTCACATCTCTGTGATCTTAGTTCATGAAAGAAAAAGCCAGAGCAGAATGCTTTATCAGCTAATCCTCACCTTTTACTTTCACACCCATAGGAGACATTCTCATTTTAGCTGACAGCTGTAAATTTTTATAATCACTGTGTTATATCTCGTACTTGCAGTTTGCTGGCCACTTTGTCAGCTGTATTGACATTTGATAGCCAGGCTATACCTAAAAGGACTTTTCAGGGAGATTGGTACTTTTTTCCTATTTACTTGGAGCAGTCCTGTGGTAGGACACTCATATTCTATCCAAGCAGACCGAGACCTATCAAGAATAGTTCTATTGCAATCAATTGCACTTGTCAACAAAGATATTAGACTATGACCCATTCATGGTAAACAATGCACATCATTTTCACAGAAACATTGTGCTAAAAAGATCCACAGAAAATCAGTGCACTTAAGAAGTTCTGCATTATCTTTCATGAATTATGTAATACCAAGTTGAACTTTTCTCTTTGCATTTCATAATAACTTGCCCTTCTTGACATTGAAGTAGAAAGATAATATTTCTGTAAATCAACTTGCAAGTTTTCTCTCAACAGGCATTCTCAAGTTCACTGTGTGCTATGTATATTTAGGTACTTTTTGTAGACAGTGTGGAGAAGAGACATAAACATAATTCCTGCCCTTAAAAATATTAGAATTATTTGCAATATTTTTCTCCCCATCTCTCACTTCTCCATTCATTCTCCTAACAAGAATTTTCACAGAGCAAAATTTTACAGTAGGTCAGATTTGTAAATTTATGTTTCAACAAACCATGTTTTTAATGTCAAGTCAGAACTTTGTCTACTCCTAAGCTCTGAAAAATTTTTTCTATGCTTTTATTTTCTAAAAGTTATGTAGGTTTACATACATATTTAAGTTCATGAACCACTTTGAGTTATTTTTTGTAAAATATGAAGTTTAGATCAAGGTGTTCCAGAATGATTTATAGAAAAATCTTATCTTCTTTCATTAAAATGCTTTTGCACCTTTTTCAAGGGAACATATTTGTGTGAATCTGTTTCTGTTTAATTGATCTACATATCTGTCATTCTGTAAGTGCCACGCTATCTTGATCTGTATCTAAAGTGTTTAAAGAATAAGAGGAAATTGTACTGAAAGATGGCCCAGTGCAGTGGCTCATGCCTGTAATCCCAATACTTTGGGAGGCCAAGGCAAGGAGATCACTTAAGGTCAGGAGTTCAAGACCATACTGGCCAACATGGTGAAACCCCATCTCTTCTAAAAATACAAAAATTAGCCTGGTATGGTGGCACATGCCTGTAATCCCAACTACTCTGGAGCTGAGGCAGGAGAATCATATGAATGTGGGAGGTAAAGGTGGCAGTGAGCCAAGGTTGCACCACTGTACTCCAGCCTAGGCAACAGAACAAGATTCAGTCTCAAAAAAAAAAAAAAAAGAACATGAAAGATACATCCAGAATACTATAGTCCTGAGTGTTAAATTAATGAAAGAATAAAATTCTTAAAATTGAAAATCCTGAAAATCACAATCATAAAAGATGAAAATACTAAAACACAATTCTGGGAAAAATAATTAAATGTTCTTTAAAATATATTTATATTTTTAAAGATTAATTTACTTGCAAAACATAAAACATGACAGAATGCTTCTTTACATGCCACTTTACATGATAAAATAGGCAATTATACATATTTTTGGTAATCATAAGCACTCAGGTATACTAACGAAAGTCGTATGGGTATGATAGTTCAGTTATAAGCAAAGTAAACATATTAATAAAGAAATAGGTCAAAAGGGGAAGTGTACAAATGGACTTCACTATGGTTGTTAATTGTGTGCACCCAGCGTTAAAACTGTGGCTAGCTGAAATACTGTGATGAAAGCCTAAGCCTTTTGATGCGATCAATGAAAAACTGCAGTGGGTCACTGCCACATACACAGTCACCCGAAAAGTCAAGATCTCAAGAGATTTTCTTTCACTAGTGCAGATACACAAAATTAACATCACTTTTCATACTGAAGATGTTTCAATATTTTCACATACATATTCAATACTTTCACAAAACGTCGATGTTGTGATAATGCAATTTCCTGGAGCTAAATTTGCAAAAATGCATAAAATAAATTAAAACTCTCTAAAAGTCTCTCCACAATTTGTACTTCCAATATTAAGAACAAAGTGAAGATAAAATACATAAAATAGTATATTGTGAAATATTATCTTGACAATTTATAATAGTAAAAAAAAAATAAAAATTGACATTTAAGAAAGTATACCACAGGGATTGATTACAGAGAGTTGCACATTGATAGAACATAAAAACTGACAGATTTTCACAAACATTTACTGTATTTTGAAGCTTTATGTCATGTTAAGTAGCTTTAAAAACATTTAGGACATGGCTGTCTTTATAGTTGGTGTCCACATTTGTTTTCTATATGGCACTGCCCTTTTGGAAATTCTTGTATAATTTGACATCGACCAACAAGAGCGTTCCCTTTTAAATTTTCTCATCATCTGTGCCATTCTTCTATGTTTTTTTTGTGCACCTAGAAATCCATTGCATGTTCATTCATGTTCAGGCCACATATTTGGTGGAACCAATACTGGTGATTGAACAGCAATATCATGGCATGATTTTGTATGCTACTCTGCACATAATGACTTTCAAACTTGTCAGTAACTTTGCTGGATTCTTCAGGCAAATCAGGCTTTAATTCATCAAAAGGACCTTAATGTCCTCAGCTGGAAGTAATGTCAATATCCACAAATGATGCATTTTAAAGTGAAGTTTTTGTCATTGCCATATCACATGGCAAACCCACTCATCTAAGTTTTCTGCCAAATGCAAATAAAGGCAACAACAAGGTAATAGTTTCACCAAAAATGGTGCAATTAACATGCTGTAACCATCCTGCATACAACTGAAAATGCAGTAATTCCTTTCCCAAAATTTGGCTTTTTGGACTTGAACATGTGGGATTTTAATATTTCAGGATTGTGATTTATGGAGTTTTATAAATTAGGAAATTTGATCTTTAGGGATATTGATTTGTTGGGAATTTAACATTTAGAATTATGGCATTTGAGACTGTGTCTTTTAGGATTATGATCCAAACCTCTAAACAACTCTTAAACCTCAAATTAAATAACAACAATAATACAATTAGAAAATGAGAAAAAGATGTAAAAATGCAATCTACTGACAATACTGCAGAGATGACAAATAAGAACATGAAAAGATACTCAACAGTTTTTGTCATTATAGAAATTCTAGCTAAAACCAAAATCCAATGCAAATTAAAAGCACTCATATTGGAATGGTTAAAATTAAAAAAAAAAACTTAAATAATGGCAAGAATGTAGAGAAACTTGATAACTCATGCATAACTGATAGGAATGTATTACAGCCACACTGGAAAAGAGCTCAGCTGTTTTTTAAAAAAAATATAAAAATGAACTTAATATATGACCCAATGTTGAACTCTTGGGCATTTATCCCAGTGAAATGAAATCTTAGGTTCACAAAGATATTTGTACATGGATGCTGCTATTTCTACATGGCATATAGGAATAGTAATGTTTAAATCCTAATTTCAACAGTTTATTTAAAGTTATATGATTGCATGAAGAATAAAGATGATGTTTTATTCATCTACATGTACTTTTATTTAAAAGGTAATTTTACTGTCAAAGAGCAAAATGTAGCTGCATTAAGACATTTATGGGAATAATTTCAAAGTGACATTGCAAGGAAATGTGAACATAGGAAGGAAAATAATTGTAACTAATTTTTAAAGCAATCTACCCAGTTTGTGTATGAAAGATTGAGCTTCATGTTAAAGTGAAAACAAAAACTAGATGAAACTTAAAACCAATAATTATTCCTGTAATATTTGGGATAAATATTAATCTCCGTAACAAGGATACACAAAAATACAATTGTTCACATAACATTGAAGTTTACTTCTCTCTTCCATAAGGTTGTTCATGGAACTTATCTAGCTGGCCAATTCTACCATACTCATGGAACCTAAGGTAGCTATTCATTTTACCACTTCACAAACAAAAGGAATCAAACAAGAAAGTCAAATATAAGCAGATGTGTCTTTAAACAAAAATAATAGTCTCTAGCTGAGCATTGATGTTCCTCAACAAAACACTATTTTGCCATTTCTTTTTTAAATGACAAAAATGGATATTGTGGTAATTAGTAGTGTCCTTAGAAATAACATTCATCACTAAAGCTGTAATGATCCCAAAATTTGGTTTAATATGAAGAAACAGCAAATGTTCTGCTGTGTAACGGTTCCCTGGGAAATTAATTGCTAATGAGTTGGTAAAATATCCTAGGGTAAGATATTTACAATGTTAACATAATAAAATTCATATTATTTTAATAATGACTGAATGTTAATGACTTATTCATATCACCTGAAACATGATAGATATACCTTCCTTCTAACTATTCAGCATCACATTTTGGCTATAGTATATACTTATGGAATTTGAGTGAATGAACTAATCTTCATAAAAGTATGAAAATATTTGTTTACAAAAATACATTATAAGCTCAAAATAGTAGAGAGATGAAGAAGAATAAAATTTAAGAATTCTATCCCCTTTTTCCCCCCAACAGACCCCGGTGTGAGATGCTCCCCTCCCTGTGTCCATGTGTTCTCATTGTTCAACACCCGTCTATGAGTGAGAATATGCGGTGTTTGGTTTTCTGTTCCTGTGTCAGTTTGCTGAGAATGATGGCTTCCAGGTTCATCCATGTCCCTACAAAGGATGTAAACTCATCGTTTTTGATGGCTGCATAATATTCCATAGTGTATATGTGCCACATTTTCGCTGTCCAGTCTATCATTGATGGGCATTTGGGTTGGTTCCAGGTCTTTGCTATTGTAAACTGTGCTGCAATGAACATTCGTGTGCATGTGTCCTTATAGTAGAATGATTTATAATCCTTTGGATATATACCCAGTAATGGGATTGCTGGGTCAAATGGAATTTCTATTT
>PVKV010016614.1:0-50250 GCA_004027835.1 Alouatta palliata
GACTATTGGGAATGTCATAGGTAGTCCAAATCCTTACTCTCCATTGTGAGAAGTCAGTAGACAATAGTCAAAACTATAAACCCCAGAACTAGTAGTGTTAAGTTGAACCATCTAAAATTGTTGATATTAGCCCCTTTTCATCTACGAAAATGACAGCTTCTAACGATTGCTGTTATTTAGAAAGAAGAATGTCAGTACCAGAGGAGCTATCTGGAAGAGTTGAGGGGATATCTGTAACAAACTGGAAGTGGAGTGCAGAGTTTTTGCCATAAACTTTGAAGAACTATTTGGCATTTTAAACAATAGATTAATTTAATAAAATTAAAGCTAATAAAAAATGAATAAGTGTCTTACTTCCAACTCACCTAAGTGAAAAGACCCAACGTTACTAGGATAAATGATTAATAGCAGTAATTGATCTAATTGTGACCACTTTTTCTCCTTTAAGATTTTTACCTTTTAAAAAATGACTATTAGGAGAGCTTACTCTGGAAGACAAAAAATAGTCTGTTCTAATAGCTCCTTTAGAACTTTAATTGAAAATTTGGTTTTGTCTTTCTCCAATTAAGCTAATTGAAGTGGAATTCTGATTGGGCCCTGGGAGAGAGGGAGTTCCCCAGCCGAGGCCCATAGAATAACAGCTGACTCTAAAAAGAGAAAAATAGAAGCAAATGCTTAGGAGGACTGGTGAGTCAACTCTAGAGGGATTTCAATCTACTTATTGACTGACAGATGCAGCCAGAAAAGTTCTGAAAAAAATGAGGAGCTGTGGGAAGCTTCATCTGAGGTTTTAAATAAATGCATCTGAGCTACCACTGGTATTTTAATTAAAAACCTGCAAGCTTTTCCAGAAAGGGCATCTGTTTTAATCCCTTTATTATTTACTAGACAAGACCATGCTTTGCAACCAACAGGTATGGGAAAGTTGTAAAGTGTATTTAATATTAAAATATTAAATATTTAAATGAATAAATACAATTTAAATACAATATAAAATATTAAAAATATAAGAACTTCCCTTCTCATCCCTTAGGAATGCCTAAGTCCTGTGGAGTGCATAAAGTAGCCCCGATTTATTTCTGGAGTTGGACTGGGGAATTTGCACTTTAGAGAAGTGTTCTGGTGATTTTGCTAAAGGTTCTAGTGCTCTTTGGAGGCCCAGCTCAGGTTTAATGCCCAAACCAATCTGTCCCTCAGCCTTTTCTCACTTGCTAGCTATTAGTTGTATCATTTTATTTTTCTGTGTCCTTTTAAGGTAAATGTATGTCTTTGGATTCTGTCTGCTCTCACGCTGCCAATAAAGACATACTAGAGACTGGGTAATTTGTAAAGGAAAGAGGTTCAATTGACTCACAGTTCAGTATGGCTGGGGAGGCCTCAGGAAACTTATGATCATCCTGGAAGGGGAAGCAACATATCCTTCTTCACATGGTGGCAGCAAGAAACGCAGAGTGAAGGTGTGGGGAAAAGCCCCTTATAAAACCATCAGATCTCGTAAGAACTCACTATCACGAGAACAGCATGGTGGTAACTGCCCCTACGATTCAATTACCTCCCACCAGCTCCCTCCCACCACACGTGGGGAATATAGGAACTGCAATTCAAAATGAGATTTGGGTGTGGACACAGCCAAACCATATCAGACCAAGAGGGAGCTGAAAATCTGGATTTAACACATTTATTGTTTTCAGTACAAATTACTTACTAAATATTTATTTAATTGTGATTTAACTTTCGTAACTTTGTAGAATTTTATATAAATGTATTCATAAATTAAAAAATAGTTTGTCATTTTCTTCTTGATTTGTGATGAAGACAGAATATATTTTTCACATAAAGCAGTTAGTACTTACCACACAAGAGATGTTCAAAAATTATTGAAAATGAGCTCAATACTTAATATACTATTTAATATATGTTAGTACTATAAATACATTTAATAATGCTTGAGGTAGTAAAACATAAGAAAACATTGTCATAAATTAGCACTAGATTGGAAATAGTGGCATTCTGAGATAACTTTCAGCTCTTTCTGAATCTCTGCCAAAGCCGTAAGTCAGGAAAGAATCTGGCGTCTTTCTTAAGCTTTTGATCCTGACCTTCTGAGAATAAGAAAAAAATGACAATAACATAAAAAAAATTCTGATCAATAAACTTCTGTGTTCTCATTTTGTGGTGGGTGAGAGGACAGACAGGGAGGATTAGGATAGAGAATTACCATGTTTCTTCTGGAATCCATCTCATCCTTCTAGCTCTCTTAGCAGATTAGCTTCAAGCTTTGACTATGTCTCATCTTCCTCCAAGTTTCAACCCTTGACGTCACCTTTAGTTTCTTAGAACTTAGCTGTAATATCAGTGATGATGGTGGAAAGAAACCCTAAATGACTGAAGTTGAGTTTCTGGTCCTCAGAAGAATCAGGGTTTAACACAGAAATTAAGTTCAGTTATAGAAAAATTAGGCAAGTGTGTTTCTTCTAGTTTGGAAACAAAGATTTGTAGCTGCTTTTCTGCTACATGGATACCCACCTAACAGCAGTGGGTTTTCTGGGGATTATTGGGGTGAAGAAGTGGATTCCATGGCTGCTCAGGGACCCAGCAAGTCTCTTTTCCTCCCCCACAACAACTCCTCCAGTCATAGAGTCTAAATCACCTAAGGAGAGACAGGGAGTCCCAATTCCTCTCCTTTTCCCTCTCCTTTCATGGAGCGTTCCCACCCTACAATCTGATATTTGCGGTTTCAATAGTATCAAGCTTATTCTTTTTTTTTTTTTGAGACGGAGTCTCGCTCTGTCACCCATGTTGGAGTGCAGTGGTGCAATCTCGGCTGACTGCAACCTCTGCCTTCTGGGTTCAAGTGATTCTCCTGCCTCAGCCTCCTGAGAGGCTAGGACTACAGGCGCATGCCACTATGCCCGGCTAATTTTTTCGTATTTTCAGTAGAGACGGGGTTTCACCGTGTTAGCCAGGATGGTCTCCATCTCCTGACTTCAGGTGATCCACCCCCCTCGGCCTCCCAAAGTGCTAGGATTATAGGCTAGAGCCACTGCGCCCGGCCAGCTTATTCTTATAAAAGCAATTAGAGCTTTTGTAGTCTTGGGTGGAATTTTATGTGTCTTGGGGATATTTTTCCTTAGGAATACTGCTCTAATTTTATAATAGGAGTCAGCTAAGTAATTGGGGGTTAATAGCAGAATTTTGCTCTTCAGGCTCTTTTTTTTTTCTCTTCCCAGAGGCTTTGGACTAATCTTATGGAGAGGAATATCTTTCAGGCTGCAGCCATCAGCAGTGTCCGACATCCTCTGAATCTGTATAAAGGAAAAGAAGTATCCTTTTTTCTCCCAATAAATATTCTCACAAATGGGTAGGACTGGACTATGCATTCAAAGGGAAAAATGTGGGGCTCGAAGGCAGATCGCAGAGTCTGAGTTAAAAGAAGTGAGTTGAATTCGAATTCCTGTGATGGGGACTTAAAGGCAAATGACCCCACTCTCTTTGTGAATGTTGGAACCTATTGTACAGAGCTTTCGTGAGAGTTATATTAAGTAATATAGATGATAGTTATTCTAAAGTGCTGTATAAAAGTAAGGCATTATTATCAGGCTGCTAAGCAAAGTGAAAAGCTTTAATAAAACCTATCCTACTGACTATAAGGAGGCTTTTTAAAAAAACCAATGTGCAAACAAGACATATTCACCATTAAAAGTTAAGCTTTGGGGACCAAATGGCTCAGGAAGCAATAAAGATGATCTAATATGTCAAAGAAGACATTTTAAAAAAGAAATAAGTATATTATAGAGAGAAGTAGGAGACAATCTACTTCTTTTAAAGAGCTGTATCTATTCATAGCATATTTGGAAAAGTAATGAATTCAGGAAAATGAAACCTACCAATGGTGATTACCATCCCCATTTTGTAATTCAGTACAAAATATTGAGTCAGGCAAATTAAGATTAATGACAGGATATTAAACCATGGCAGCCTTTGATGGAAGCGTGCACAAAACAGGGTGTGTGTCCTGTTTAACCCTGTATCCCTATCACCTTGATCTGTGCCTAGCTCAGAGTAGGTTCTCAAATGATTTTTGGTAGAATGAATGTAAAAGTTCAGGAGGATTGCTGAAGGGAGATGTCTCAACCAAGCTGAAATTAATATCTGAGTTGTGCAAAGAGATACCTACTTACTGGTTCAGATTTATTATCAAGATGTATGCCACAGCTTTTTATCTTCTTCAATTATTCCAAATTTTTGGCAATCACAGGACGAGAATGCTTTTTGCAAATGTTGGTGGTGAGTAGTCAACAAAACTTAGAATGAAAGAAAACAAGTTTTTTTTTTTTTCCGCTGGAAAACTTTGTCTCTTAGGTTTGGATGGCACATAGGTCACACTATGCTGCCATTGCTGGCTGCTTGGGCCTTCCTTTTAGGGATTCTAAGGTTTTACCTAGACGATCCATGAAAAAATGTCAAATTGATTGGCAATGTCTGGCATGGGCATTGGAGTGAGGGATGGTGGATAAACACCTCTTAAAAAGGTTTTTACTTTGAAGATTGCATTTGTGAACAACTTCCTACCTTCTCTGATAATAACACCCTCATGATTATTATGGGATGTAGTTTATTATGGTGACTGAAACTGAGGGGAATTTGGCAAAGATCTTGCAAGATTGACGGAGACTGAGGCTGTATGTGGCCGAGGCTCTTAGCGTTCAGTGGATACACATGTGCTTGTCTACATTTCCCTGCCTCTTCCTAATTAGTTTGAGGCCAGGTGGCTGAATGCTCCTTGTCAGGGTCACCTTGCAGGCAGTGTGCTCCAGATGGCATTGCTACAGGGGGAGAAAGATCTACAACCACCCTGAACTTCGAGAGAGTGAGGAATACACTTTATGGAGATGTTGGATTTTGTCTGTTGCCGCTGCCAGGTTAATTACCCTAATATATAATTATTATGGGAAGTGATTTGTTAGGGTGGTGGGAAAAGCTTACTCTGTCTAAATATTTGCAGGTCTGAGACCTCACATTGCACTTCCTGCCTACCTTACCATTAGGTCAGGTAAGTTTTCTAGAATCCTGCAGACTTCATTTGCTCTGTCGTTGCCTCAGGGATACCATATACCCCGGGGGCGTTGAAGAGTTGGGGACACGGTGAGGTGGAGTGGGGAAGGACTTAGCTGTAGAGCACCATGCATACTACTGGACAGTGTACATGTTCAAAAATGGTATTTTTAATTGCGTCATTCCGTTCTGCGGATTTCTGTTTCTGACCAAGTTAACTTGAAATTAAATGGAAAAACAAACAAACACACAAAAACCCAAAAACCAAAAGCAAAAGCAAAACAACAAATGTCATCTTCTCTGGCATTTGCGATCCTTGTGTTCTGATGTCATGTGACTTTTCCAAGACTAGTCCCTTTCAGGAACCTCAGCTGAGGCCAGTGACATGGCTTAAATATCTCTTTTCTCTTTCCCCTGCTATTCTCTTTGATTTCTTATCTCACTTTATCTCAATCCTACCGATTTCTCAACCTCCCCCACACCCCTCTACCTGGGCAGAAACAGTTTCTCCTTCCTAAGGATACTTTCATCAGTACCTCTCATGAGCCGTCACCACAGCATGTTCTAGTGTGTACTGTGATGATGAGCTTCTTGCATTTCTTCCCCTCAGACCACGAGCTTCTGGGGAAGAAGGAAAGTACACCAATCCGACTTACTGTCAAATATTTGGCAGCACACAGTGGAGCGCCTAATACATATGGAACGAATGAATGAATAAATGAGAATCTTCTTTGCAAAGCTGTGAATTCTCACAGTTAAAAAAATTATGAAATATCCTCTGTAGAAATAGGAGGCAGCTTAAAAAAGAACAGGCATGTTAAATATTACAGCTGTAAATATGCTAAAAACATTTTATTTACTCTGAGTATCAGGATGCTGGAAGGGTTCTATTTTTATGTTCCTTGGATCCGACTCTTGTTTTATCTTTTTTGTTTAATCAGAGACCCAGAGACAATTGTTTTTATGGGAGTGAAATAATGGATGAAGATTTGGGAGGGGCAAGAATATAGAACCGTCTCCCAACTTTTTTTTTTTTTTTTTTAAATCTAAAGCAATTACCATGAGGATAAACAGCTTTCTTCTCAATAAAGCAATTCCATAAATAGTAGTAGAATTCTTGATGTTCCAGCAGTAAGAAGTCTGCAGGGCAGTGCCAATGATATATATTACTGGCTGGGAAAAACTATTATTTACAAGCTAATTGTTGTACAATAAGTCAGCTTTTATTAGCTCTCTGAGAGGTTAAAATAGCAGGTTCAGAAAGATAAAGTGTGTCAGCATGTATATTAAAAAAAAATCTGTGATTACAAACAATAGTTTGAGAGAATTAAAAAAAAACAAGTTAGAAAAAAAGCAGTTTATTAAGTAATATCATATAAATAACTTGTTACAAAAATTGATTTGCAAAAGGCATATTTACTCTTTGTGAGAAATCACTTTTTAAATTGCATTCTTTTCAAATTTATGTCTAAGAGAACAAAACAAAATAAAAGAAGCCATTTCAAGGAGTGCGTATTTGCCATTTGACTGCAACAAAAGGCCCGGCCACAGTGAGCTAAAAGTGAATACTCTCGACCCCATTCTTCTAACACAGAAAACTTTCTCAGGTAAACTGCGAGGTTATGAAACTCTCTCTATCTAGAAATGTCAGTGGAAGCTGAGCAGGGCTTGCTTTCATCAGGTGTTCTTGTTGCTGAAGACATGAACGATACTGAAGAAAACAAGAACTGAGCATGCCCGCCAGTCAGTTTCAAGGGTGGCATCAGTTTCAATTTATACTTGCAAGTGTTTTTAATTAAAAACAATCAATACCAAAAAGCTTTTATTTTCTGGGTTTGAAAATCACAAATCACAGTGGGAGAATGCCAAATTGCCTTAGCTTGGTACTACTGAAGACGCACATAGCATTTACTATAAGACCGATTATTATGCAGTTCACTCTGAAAGCAATGAAAATAAACTCAAATAAAACAGTACAGTGGATTTGAAGCATTCCTATGTTTCTTCTGAGCGGACCAGTTTTACATTTGCTACACAGCATTCTCCCCGAATGCCTAGTAATTCTATACATTTGATTCCTTAATAAACACTAAACTAATAGATCATAGAAAACTAAAAGCTTAGAGAAGGCGCCTCCAGACATATTTACATAAATAGCATAGCCTCACAAGAAAGACCAAGACCTCATTAGAGTGGAATGCTTTTTCCACAAGGCTGGGTCCACGCCTCATTTGTCAAATTAACCCCATTTGAGAAGAAATTTGAGATTGTGGTTCATGGGTTTTTGAAAAAAAATGGAATTAAGCAACTTGTAAAGCTCTTTTGAAATTAATCTAATAACCCAGTGGCTCCTCAGCTAAGTGCCTCAGTCCTGTCTGAAATACAGTGGGTAAGAGCCTTTGTTTCCATTTGACCTCTTTTCAACACTTTCATCTGCCGGCTCTGCTGCGCTAACGTTTCCCCCAAATAAAAATGAAAATGCACCATAAATAAGGTATTACAAAATGGGGAGTAGATTAAAGATTGTCTCAGCAATGTTTAAATTAAATTGACGATGCAGAGACCATAAACTTCTGGCTTTAAAAATGAGCTATTTCTTTATTAACTTTTAACAAGTGTAAGAGTCAATGTATTTTCTAAGAGGGTATTGCTCTCCACTTTAAATATGGTTGGGGTCTGATATTTTTAGTAGAGAATTATCCCTTTAGAAAATTATTCCATAAAGATGCCATAGGGAGATTAAAAATGCTGTGACCATAAGAGCTACTGAACATTTAAGGAGACCACAGTATAATTCTGTATTCTCTGGAAAAGGAAGCTGCTTGTTTGAACTTAGGAAACAGCTCATTTTCCTGAAGATTCACATACCAAGTGTTTTTCCATTCTTATAATCTGATAAGGAAGATTGTTGTGTTAATTTAAACACAGACTGCTTGGATTTTGAGTCCCCTTTTATAATGTCACAGTTCAAAAAAGATTTCATCTTGATAAAACCTAAAAATTAAGATTACACTAAAATGATCCTTGTTAGAGGATACATTTCAAAATAGTGGGGAATCATGACTTTTTAGAGGCTTATTCCAGAGTAATTACACTGCTTCAAAACTAGTGATTAGAATAAAATAATTTATTTGGTGGTCTGCTCCTGGTGAAAATGAATTTAGCTGATAAGGATGAGTATCTGGTTTAAATATTTAGTTTGGACCCAGGAACCAACTTTGATCTTTCTTTTCAACTGCATGCCTTTAATGGTTCTTGAGTATACAGAATTGTCCAATTCACAGTATATACACCATTATCCCTGATGGAATATCTATTTCCAGGCAAAGCATTTGATGTGAGATATTGTTCAGCCGATCAGGACATTGAAAATTTATGTACGTAAAAGTGAAAGTAATGGAAACATTCTAAAGTTAATTTGGATTCATAAAATTTGGATGCTTCTAAGATACCGATTCCATTTTTAAGAACTTTTTGCCTAAGTTTTTGGGAACTGAAAATAAAAACTAAACCACACGTTTTTTAAAAAATACTGAGTTAAAATTAAATGGGCAGGTTTTGTTCCATCTGAAAAGGGAGTAATTTCGTTGCCGAACATCCCTTTAGGTACCCAAACTGTAAAGACAGGAAAGTTCTGGAAGGAACATCTGTTTAGTGTGCCCAGATTTCCTCTCTTGCAGTTCTATGGAATCATCTTCACTTTTTTCCCATTTTATTTATTTACTTATTTGGGCACAATTGTTTTTTAGGCCTTTCAGCAGAAAGTGGCCAGGAAGTGAAGGGGCTTTAAACAATGGCTTAATGTTTTTTAAAATTCAGTGTATTCTGGGGAATATCTTAGTAGTGTAAAGGAACTCTTCTTTTTGAATAGAGGGCAAAAACATATCATCAGAAAGATCTCAATGTCCTTGAAACAACCCACAAAAGCAATCTGCTTATGTTTAATGAATTTTAGTTTCTCAGTGATTGAAATGAATATTAAAATTTTACTTCTTCCCACTCTTCTTCCATCTTTTCTATCACCAATATCTAAAATTAGGACACAGACAATAAAAAAACTGAGCTGAAAATTATTTTTTTCTCCAGTAATCTTTCATGTTGCCTGGGACCTAGCAATTAAAAACAAAACAAAACAAAACCTGTACGGGCAATGATGTTTGACCTGATACTTGGGGAGGGAAGGAAGTGAGAGGAAGCTGGAGACTGATGGAACTATGGCTCCTATTGGTTCCACGATGTCAAAGAGTCTGAATTATAGGAAAATGCCACTCCAACTTGATACTTACAGTACCCTGGTACTAAATATTCAGCCAAGTCTCAAATCATCCAGTTTCCTATAAATTTACTTCATCATCAGCTTTTGTGATAAGAGATTAATGTTACTTCAATAAGTAGTCATATTAACCTGTTCTTGATATGCTGTATCATCTTCGGGGAGTGATAAAGGACCTTGCCAATTACATCTCAGATATTCCGCCATAGAACTTGCTTTCACTTATTAGGAGAATGCAGATCTTTCCCTTAAACATTGGAAATTGCTAGTGTCAATCCTCAACTTCAGATGATACCTTTCTTTTTACAGGACTATCTTTCTTGATTCAATTTGTTACATGCCATAAAACATAAGAATAGAGACCTCTTTAATTTTACAGTAAATTGTGTGATTAAGGTGCTGTTCTATTGCTATGAATAACTAGTTTTTATTAACTTTACTAAGCTTTTTTCAACACTTACCTGTGACTATGATACATATCAATTCATTGGAGTGAAGACCTCATATAGCCTTTTGTTTGCATTCCTCTGTGTGTGTGTGTGTGTGTGTGTGTGTGTGTGTATGAAGAACTAGAGAAAATAAAACCCTGAAAGCAAGAAATACCTCAAGCATGAAATACTTGTTAACATATAGGGAAGTCCATTATAAAATTGGAAACCATTCAGAAGACACAGGAATAATATAATTGTAAAAAATTGTCACTCGAATCAGGTAACTCAAAATACTACACTTCTCTTCTTTTAAAGTTTCCATCTTAACTTCTTGGGTAATACGCCTATTTAAAACGTAACCAAACAACAGCGTGTTTCCAAACAGAAAACATGTACTGATATGACAATATCCCCAAATGGAAATGACACTAAAATTATTCATCAAAAATTAATATTAATTGAAAATAAATCCTTAAGACTAATAAGCGAAGTCAGCATATTCTTAAGTCTATATATATACAGAGCCTGTCTTTTAGGTTTTCAAAACAAGGATGTTTGTTTTCATTACAGTACGTTGGAAATTTCTGATGACTACACAAGGTAAGATTCTAATGATAAACGTCATTAGAACAGCTGTGTGAAAGAAATGATTTGAATCTGCCAGAAGGATTAGTTCAGTTCAGTTGAGTCCCCTGGATAATAACTATGAGGCTAATTGCATAATTAGAGAAATAATAGATCGGATGGATTTTACATTACTTTTCTGTCATCGTTTGCGACCATTACTTTATCATTAGTTCAGTCAAGGATGGCAGCGTGATCATGAAAACAAAGTTAAAAACAATGAAAAAAAATTAATGCTTTTGAAAATCAACTATCATTTTAATTATACTTTTGTTTAAAGGAATTCAATTTTCCCTTTGTAAGGGTCTTCCAAACATGGAATACGTAGGTTTTCATCAAGTCTCAACGTTGTTTATCCAAATGTATCACATTATTTAAATATGTAGACGTTTCCAGATGTCAAGGGCAGGGTGTTACGTTCAAGTGTAGCTCTAACCTCTCCAGTGAATTCCTAGAGTGAGATTTTTTATTTAATCTAACTTTACTAATTCAACTTAGTTGTGTAAGAAGGATATGAAGAATATGAATTATTGTACTTCACACTGCTACTTTCATATACAGTATAGTGGAATAATACTGACAACTATAGACAAGGAGCTATAATTTATCTCAGGAAAATTCTTTCAAGAATTTTTAAACAATTTTGACATTAGCCTACTGATAGTTGAAAGAACTTAAGTGACCCGTGATACATGTGGTGGCCAAAACTTTTAATGTATGCTATAATATATTTCCTTTGTTAACATTATTAGATATTTCCCCTTCCCCTTTATATGGTACAAAGGCAAACTTTCACATGTCTAGTCTAGGATATAACCAATTATGAGTTAGTGGAAGGAATGAAGTTATACTAAGTTTGTGGTTGTTTTTGGATGTTACTATTTACTTTGCTTCTATTCCTTATGAATAATGAGAATTTTAACATATGAGTGGATCTGAGGTTTTGAATAGTGGTCGATGCCAGAGAAAGTTCTTGAAGAACAAATAGGATGGGCAAGTGTTATTTTAAATTCTTTGTGACAGAAATAACCCCCCCATGTAGTTTATCTCCTTGTGAGCCGATATGCCCTCATTTCTTTCACTATGATATTTTTATCTTTAAAGCACAGTCGCTTATCCTATTGGCCTGTGAAATGTATAGTTAGGGCAGGAGGCCGGCCTGACAGGGCGTGTAGTAAATCACCAGGCCAGCGGAAGCGAGCACGTTGCCCTGAGAACAAGTGGAAATACTATTCCCTGTCCTCCCCTCTGGCCCGTGCCTTTTGGGCTGACTTGGTTAACTGGATGCACTAAAAAATAAAAATTTGCCCCTTGGAAGCTCATAAAAGTATACTAGAAAAAAGTCTCTACCATTGGATCCACACAGACGGCAGCCATTGGCTTTTAAAACGGGTAGAACAGAGAACCCTTCACGGAGTAGTGGATAAATATAAAGAAATAGCCACTTCACATATTTCAGCGTCGTATTGGAAAATGAAAAAGGCAACAGATTAGGAGTCTTTGTCACTGTCCACTCCTCCGTACATGTCTGCAAGCTTTTTGAATCGAGGTCCCCAGTCACTAAGGTAATCATAGTCTTGATCTCCATCCGTGGTCACTGACTCCAGCGAGCTCAGGGAATCCGCCACGGAGCCAGTGCCTTCGTAGGCGTAAGTGGCCAAGGAGTCGTATGGCGGGGCTGTGGGGTCCGTGTCATTTTCCTTTAACCTTTGGTTAATGAAATCTCTGACATCGGTGTTGTCGCGAGCTGTTGGAGTCCGTCGGGGTAGAAAAAGGGTTTCGGGCACAATGTCCCTTCGTAATTTGTTGTCCTCTATGGCTTCAGGATTCCTCAGGGTGCCGATATCAAAAGCCTGGGTGTCCTCCTCTCCACCACCTTCGTCGTTGTAACTGACAATGTTATCTCTGATGTCCTCTTTGGAAATGATCAAAGGCTCTTTTTTTCGCTGCCGCCTCAGCGCTGCAAACAGCACCACTGTCACTGGAAGCAGAAAACAAAACAGAAAGGGAAGGAAAAATTAATTCGGGGCCCAATTAATGTCAGGAAGAAACACCGTGCTCAAATGTGAAGTTTTTAAAAGTTCTCTAGAAAACGCAGACTCAACTTTTATTTCTTTAAGGATGCACTTGCCTCCTTCCATGATCAAACCGGGACCCACAAAATGGACTAAATATTTGAAAGAAGGTTATAATTTAAGTAGAGGATAAAAACACCATCATATTTTGACAGTAGTTCCTTTTTACTTTGAAATGGCAAACTAGTTTCAAGGTAAGAAAAAAATAAGATATAAAAAAAGAAACTCAGCCTCAGTGAAATGTACTGCAATCAGGATGCAAATTATGCTGAACACCTAAAATGCTCTGAAACCGGTTATAAAAACAAGACTGGCACCTTTGGGGATGTGTCGAAGGGATTGCATAACTCCACGTCTAAAATAACTTTTGCGCTATGCCTTTTTTTTTTTTTCCTGAGAAAAGTATAAGATTAGTTTAAAACTCAAGGTATACATGTGAATATTTGCATGTCTTTCCTACATATAAAGTGATATTATTCCAGAAAATACCTGGAGACCGGGATATAATTCAGAAAGCCATTTTGGATTTTGGGATTGGCTAACTTGAAGTTGGCAGGTAAGAATCCACATGACATATTATTTCTCTTTGAGCTAAATGAAATAATATGAGATTTTTTTATTTTTATTTTTCCAAGGTTCATGTTATACAAGTTTGTTACTGAGAATGTTCATTCTTTAGATTTTTCCCTCCTAACTCAAATTAGAGGCAAAGCAAGAATTGTGGTTAAATAGCTCCTGATCTTTCTTCACAGCTGGCTGGGTGGAACACAGCTGGCTACCTGTAGAGAGACACATCTATCTACAAATGGACGTATGGGTGAAAAAAATACAAGCATAGTAAAAGCTTAGAGAGAAAACAGCCATCTAGGCCACAAAGTGCATTGTTAAACTGGGTTTGTGCAGAGGAGTTTATTACAGGAAGTCGCAGTAATGTTTCTTTACTATGTCATTCATAACAAGGCCCAATCTTTATGAGCCATGAAAACTGAATTATTGCAATAAGAATTATGGAATAATGCCTCTTTAGTGAGTATACATAACTACCTATATAATAATAGATGTAGGCACACCCATGTATCTATATATTAAAATTTCATTAGTATTAATAATAATAATTGGTTACCTATTGAGAGCTTTCTACGTGCTAAGCATTGTGCTAAGTGCTTAGCATACTGAATCTCATTTAATTATCACAATAGTCCTAGAAAGTAGATACCCTCATTAAAACCCCATTTTACAGAAGAGGAAATTAGAGTTTAAAGATGTTACATGTACATGCAATTCAAATCCAGGTTGGTCAGACTGAAAAGCCTGCACTCATAATTAGCATGTTTGGAGTATAGTCTATTTCCAAAGGAAATGTAACTTTGCCATTTTCAAGTGTGTGGTTTTGTAATTGTACACACTCTCTTTTGTTGCCAGAAAGTATCCTGATGCCTAATGTGTCACATCCATTCAGGGTATTTATTGATTCATTCATTTGATAAATATTTATGTAGTGCCTACCCTGTACCAGATACAGTTCTAGGCACTAAGTGAGTGCGTAGGTGGGATGGGGGACAGTTGGATGGAGACAAAATAAACAACATGTATCATAAATAAGGATATTGTTAGAAGGTGATAAGTGCAATATGAACAAGAAAGAGCAGAACAGAACAAGGTGGAGAAAAAGTGCTACTGTATATGTCTGAGGAGGCCATATGATCATACAGCAGTTTTTTTTTTTTTTTTTTTTTTTTAAGATGGAGTCTTGCTCTGTTGCCAAGGCTGGAATGTAGTGGTATGATCTCAGATCACTGCAACCTCTGCCTCCCAGGTTCAAGCAATTCTCCTGCCTCTGCCTCCCAAGTAGCTGGGATTATAGATGCCCATCACCACACCTGTCTAATTTTTGTATTTTTAACAGAGACAGGGTTTCATTGTGTTAGACCAGGCTAGTCTCGATATCATGCCCTCAAGTGATCCACCTGCCTCAGCCTCCCAAAGTGCTAGGATTGCAGGTGTGAGCCACCATGCCCAGCCAGCACAGTTTTGTATATGTTATTGGAGGGAAGTTGCATAATTTGAACAAAGACATGAAGAGAACTGCAGGGCTTTGGGCAGAGGGATGCTCATGATCTAACTTTCATACTGTTTGCCAGTGTGAAGAATGACATGTGCAAAACAGAGGCCTATAAGTTAGGACAGCCATTGGGATTAGAGAATAGAATCAAGCCAACTGTCTCTCCAAGAATTAAGCGCTTATGTACACGGGCTCATTCTGTCATGTAAGGCAAGAGGCAGGCATTTGTCATCACCTCCTAATTCTTCCCTGGCTTAAGGTATCTATAGCTTTTATTTTAGTCCTATGCACATCTGGAAGTGCAACTGTCTAGAAGGGAGAGGGCACATTCAAGAAATCAAAGGCATTTATTTAGTCTAATTCTTCTACAGCGAAAATGGCCTATATATTTTCTTATTAGCCCAGTGCACATCTGAACAGAATTTCTTGAGAGTATCTCTGTCTAGAAGGAGAGCTCTCAAAGCGAACTTTTATAAAATGTCAAAATGTGATTGGTAAGCACATGGGTCGTTCTTAGAAAGTGATACCCTGATGAGGTGCCCTCAGCAGGAACGGAGTCTCCCCCTTTCCCATACCCTTTTAAAACCAGAGGACAGCAGTAGGATTTCTGGGGGGGATAGAGGGACAATTGGGCAAATTTGTGTTCAGACTTTCATTATAAAACTAGAGGGTCAAGAGATCTGGGTTAAATGAAATGATTTGACCATTCTAAGCCAATTTTCTTATTTGTAAAAGAAAAGCAATAGTGCAGCACCCAGTCTTATTGTCAGGAACGAGTTAATAAATGTGAAAGTTTTGCAAACTCTAAGGCACCATAAGACATGAGATGTAGTGGTTGTCTAGTTGTTTTCACTGTTGCTTTATTTTTATAAAACATCCGTTACCACACGATCTACTTTCTTGACTCCTGATTTCTTCTTATATTAATGTGGCTCTCCTTCATTTTCCTCCACTTTCTTCAATTGCCACATTTTAAGTTTGGGCCGTCTTTCGGCCTGGAAATTGCCCTACATTTCATAAGTTTGAAAAGAGAGCAGAGTGCAGTCTTCAGGCATCAAGCCTGGGGAAGAAAACTTGGGTTGGAAACTTTAGTTCTACCGCATGTCAGACACGTGACATGGCTACATTACTTCACATCTCGGAGCACAGTTTTCATATTTAGGGTACAGATAAGTGTGCACCAAATGGTGCTGAGGATTAGGTGCGAAAAACCTTTGTAAAGCATCTTGCACAGCATCAGACCTATGGTGTGTACCTAGTAAAGGCTAAATCCCATCTTTCTCCTTTTTTTTTTTATTAGGTATAGAATTCTGAAGAGATTAAACAAGATGTGGGAGGTACCGAGGCCAATTAGAAGTCAGGGGGAGACAGTGAATTCATTGGAGGAAGAAAATGAGAGGGGGAAGATTCAGTGAGTTGACTAGAAGGAAGAAAAGGGGGAAGAGAAAATGGGTAGATGATGATAGAAAGGAAAAATCACCTCTGTCAGATGCGAGTTATCTCTCCTTCCATAGACAACTAAAAGAGTCCATGGAATACTCCCTGGGTTCAGCCCTACCAATCCAAGGTTTCTAAAAAATAACCCTTTTCATCAAAAAGAACGTTCATATTTTTCTCTTCCAAAACAATATTCACAGACTCACACCATTAGAAACACTGATTTGTCTTTGCACACTGTCAGTTTTTATTTACTCTCATATCTTAAAATCCCCAAATCTTAATTGACAAAGAGAATCACAGTTCTGTAGCTGAGTCTCAAAGCTTCTGTTAGAGTTAGCAGGGTTGATGTGGAAAGTGAAGGAGTTCTCGAGCAGGGATCCCTAGGCATTCTGTTCTTGGCGAAATGCAGGTTCTCTTTCACTCTTCTCAAAGTCACTCTGTCTTCATTTTTTTTTAAGAAGAGTTTTCCCCCCTGTATAATTCAGGTTGACTCTTAACTTCTTACTTTTTCTTTTTACTATATAGGCAAGCTTTACAAATCTTGCTTTTATTTTTGGAAAGGCTGCATTAACAAATATTTGATTTCTTAGTTCGCAAAACAGTGAAGGGCCTGTTGAGAAATCTGAGCTCGACTTGTAAGCTTAATTAGTTGGTTAGGGGTAAAAATTTCATTTGAATCCTTGTTAGACCCTGATTTTCATTTTTATTACATTCATTTCTTTTGGGGCCCCATACTTATTTCCTCAATCACAGAGGCTGTTCATGGTTATGTGAGAAATAGACCTTATGTATGTGGCAATCAGAGAGCAATGCTACGAAGGTAATCGTATAAATGGTAGATCAACATTAGTTTGCTGGGTTAAAAAATTTTCATAGCTTTTATTTTTCCAGGATGAGAGAAAAGTCATCACATTCCTCTTCCCGCTTTCCCATAGAACTTTAACCTTTACCTTTATAGAAAGAGCCCTCATCATACACTCCATGCCAGACACTTAACAACGTTTTCCAAGTAAAAAAATTATACAACAAATGAAATGAAAAGGGCACATTGATGTTGCTCTGAAATCCCCCAAGATTCATTCCCAGTCTGATTGACAGACAAGAGATTCTTTCCGTGGAATGATTCCTGGGCAAGCAAAGACACGAGCAACTTTCACGTCTGTTCATTTTCCAAAGCCATTTTCAAGCAAAAAATGTGTTCACATCGTACAGCACAGATTCTCAGCATGTAACTCTACTCACCTAGATCAGGCTGTATGCCTTAATGGGGGAGGCAGATAAATCTAGAGTGTCACAGTAACAGTGTGAGCCCCTCACTATGGGGAGATAGGAGGCAGGGAGAACCAGTTTACCTAGTAGGATCACGATGCACAGAAGGATGGCAACCAGAGCCCCCGTGCTCAGTCCCGTGGGGTGGATGAGCGCCTCCGCATGGCAGGACTGCATGTTCCCGTGGTGGTCACATGCACAGACCCGGACAGTCACTGTCCCAGTGCTGCTTTGAACTGGGTAGTCGTTGTCTGAAATGACCACAGGCAAGAGATAGGTGCTCATCTCGTGTCTATTATAGCCATTTTTCCGAGTTAAGATTCCCGCCGTGTTGTCTGGAATGGAAAACAAAGTGGTGAATGTATGTGGATACTGTGTCATGTATTGAATCAACTGTGATGGGAAAAGATAGAGATACAGATATACATATACATACAGATACAGGTATGGATATAGATGGAGATAGAGAAGGTAACTGGAACTCATTTACCTTTGTTGTCTTGAATGGTAAAGTTTGAGCCAATGGCTGCTTCAGGGGCCAAAGAAAATGAAAATTGGTGTCCACTATAAGGGTCATCCTTGTCAACAGCACGTAGGGTCTGAATCAACTAAGAGAAAAACCAGAATGCTGTCATAAAGTTTTGATAACTCATAAGTGTTTCTTACAATTTGGCAATAAATTGCTTGACAAAATGATTTAAAATTTTAATTACATAAATGATAGCCTGTAAGTCATGTACAGTGAATCTGTTTCATTACGGGTTAGAAAACCAAAAGGCAGGGAACGATTCTTTGTGGTGGGGATGGATGTCCTGTGCACTGCACGACCTTCAGCAGCAACTCTGGCCTCTACCCACCAGGTACCAGTAGCACCATCTAGTGTGGCAGTCAAACTCTCTCAAGATACTGAAGATATTCCCAGGGAGGAAATCACCCCGACTGAGAAACGTCTGGCCTTGAGTAGATGCAAATCTATAAAATTTCCCAAATAGTCTGTGACAACATTGCAGCTTCACAAAGTAGAAGTGCTCTTTGGACTGTCTGTTTAGAGAGGCACTCTTAGCATTATGTAAGCTATCAACTTGCAAAAAACAAAAAAAAGGAAATGAGTATATAGAACTTGGTAACTTCAACTTCCTACTTGCACATGTACTTTAATAGTGTACTTCAATTTTAATAAACTGAAACATAATTTTTATATCACTGGCAGCGAAGACCTATTTCATGTGGGGACAAATGTGTAAAACAGTAAAACATTCATGAATTTGTATTACTTATACAGATGGTCAAAGTAAATAAGTGAAATTATGAATTATAGGCCATTATAAAGTATGTTCTAGTTATTATTTCAAGTACATATGGTAATTAAACTATCTGTTCACCAATAAAGATTTTTCCAATAAAGTTGTGACTAATCGATTTTAATGAAAACTTGAGATCAGTTTGGAATCAGGATCAGTCTTTGATGAACTTCCAGTTCTTCAAAACTGTTAGTTCTTATATGTAAGTCCTGGTTCTTATTTATAGCATTAATTTCCGTAGCATTCACTTCATAGAAAATTCACAACTCTCCTTCAGCCCTGTGAATCATCTGAATGATTAGAAGATCTAAATTAATCTTTCAACTTGAATGTACTTTTTAATGAAACTCACCTGATCTGCCTTTGCTTTTTCACAGACAAAAGTTTCATAGAACTCTGCAAATTCTGGGGCGTTGTCATTGACATCTAGAACTTTAATATATAGAGGTACTCGGCTACTTTGCTTTGGATTATCTGTCACATACCAAAAAGAAAGAAAAAGGCATTTACATGTTGATCGCGGATTCCCTTTATACAACACCCACTCAACTCCTTCATTCTCATTCATGCACGGATTCCCCAAGCTGCTGTAGTACTGGCCATTAAGTACCAGTGTGGTCACAAAAAGTAGAATTAGATCGTTTGGTACATCTGGAGTTGGATACACCTGTTGAAGTTAACTGGGGGACAAAGCTACTTGTGTTGACATAGTTCTACTGCATAATAAACCTTAAGGTAACACAAAACCAAGAAAGGCATTTTAGAGGTAGATTTTCAAGGAAGCAGGCAGATGGGGAGCAGATGGACAAAAGGAAGAAGAGGGAAAATGAATGAAACAGCAGAAGATCAAAGGATAGTTATCGATCGCACTGTTTTAATTCGAGTGCTGAGTGAGAGCGAGATGTCATGCTAAACGCTTTGCTATATGATGTTATTTAATTCTCACAAACTTCTGAGGTAGACAGAGTTACTGCCTCCATTTTGTAGATGAGGAAACTGAGGCATGGAGAAATTAAGTAATTTATCTGTGCTTCCAAAGAAAGTAAAGAGTAAAGTCCAGATTCAAACTTGGGTCTGTCTGATTCCGAGCCCAGGCTGAAAGCCCAGGCTGTTCATCTGGAATTAATGATAGAGCGGAATCGATGTTTGCAGATCTGAGATAAATGAAGGATTTTGGTTTCCTTCTGTGATAATCTTCTAGTATAGTATGGAAGACAGATTCCTGGTGTAAGAATTAGGAGTTAGAATCTATCAATTCAGCTCTCTTCATTTACTTCACTTGTATGTCTATTTGTTTGCTTTGTAAGTATTTAGTGAGCATCTAATACCTAATATATAGCAGTCTCTACTTGAGTTGCTGGGGCATGTAGGAAATATAACAAAGGTCCTGTTTCCTGGAGCTTTATTCTAATGGGGATGGACAAAGCATAAACATATCAATATATAATGTGTCAGATGGTAAACGCTATAGAGAAATTAAGCATGGAAAAATGATTGAGATAAACGGAGGTGCTACTTGGAATGATGACAGAGAACTGCTTCTCCGATGAGACATTATTTGCCCAGAGACATGAATGAAGAGAAGGTTTAAGCCATGTGAATATTTCTGGCTTTTCAGGTAGAGGAATCAGTATATGCAAAGGCCCTGAGGTGAGCAGGAGTTGGTTTTATACAAGCTCTTGGTTTCTGTTATATCAAAGGTTGTTAAGAAGATTTGACAGTAAGATTCTTTAAGATCATTTATGTCTAAAATTTTACTCACACTATTCTTCGAAAGTTAGAGCAGCTGAATATTAACTTTTAAGAGATCTTAGTTACTAATACTTGAAATATGTCATAGAAACATTAAATCTTAAAAACAAATTTTTGGGCACAAAGCTTAAAATACGAAATAACTGCTTTGATAAAAAATAAAATTTCATGGTTTTAATGGTCCTTTTCAGTGGAAAATAATTTTATAATTTAAAAAGTTTAAAGATACTCTGTCTTTGGTATCCACACTCATCCCTTAACATAAATTAACATAAACTTCAAGCTAAATCTTGACATAAATTCTAAAGAGCAAATTCCTGCTTATTTCTGATGCCCTGTCCTTATCACTGTCTAAAAGCAATGCTTCATTTTGCCCGTGTTGGTTACTACCCCACCAAACATCCTTCAGTCACTTCAAATCTCATGAGTTATACTGACAGAAAATACACCTGTAATAAACTGTTCGATATGGAATATTTCACACTAGATACCCAAAGTGAGCTAAAAATGTTTAGAACTTTTAAAATCAAACACAAAAACTAAAAAGTGAGCTGTAATTTAGAAGCCTATTTTTAAACATTAAACTTCAATTTTAAAGATCATTTTTCCCTTATGTTCTTCAGTCTGCACATTGTGTTTACAATATACATTAGTTTTCACTGTGTATCATCATTTTATTTGAAGCATTCTTTTGGCACTATTGTTCTTTGCCTTCAGTTTCATGGGGCCACCATAAAATTCATTCCAATCATTTTATTGATTACTTTGTAGTTTATATTACTCACTTTGGTATACCATGGAAAAGTGATAATTTATCTCTTAATTCTATAAAGACTTTGAAATAGAAATTCTATAGTAAGCTAGAGAATTGATATCTAAAAACTTTCTAAACAATGGCCACATTTTACAATATACTTGACCCCTCTCATCTTTTGCTCCCCATGCAATGCCTAATTGAGAGTCTGTTTTTCTGCAGCTGTTTATGTAATGTTCTAATTTGTAAGCTGTTTGGAATTAAATTCATCAAGTACCAATTAAATCCCATTTGTGAGATACATTCCCATTGTATTGTTTCCAGACCGCACAGCTTCCATGGTTGCCTCTCCATTTATGAATGAGCCAATGTATGTCTAGAAGAGCCATTGCTGGAAATCACTCCAGGGCTCTTTCCCTCAATATATATGTCAAGTGAGATTGTCAGTACATGATGATAAGCTATGCTCTCCAGCCCTTGCTGGGACACTCACTCTATCAATGGGGGACAGGAGTGGTATTAGGTAGGACTTACTGATCTCTGTTGCTATCACTGTAATGTTGTGCCATAGCAGTGTTTCTCGGTCAAGAAGTTTCGATGTAAAAATGGAACCATTTCCAGAATCAATGTTGAATATTCTGTCCATATCTGTGTGTCGATCAACAGAGTACCTGAAAATGCAGAGTGGAATTAAGAAAGGCTTTTCCTTCTATTTCCTATTCCCACATCATAGAACACCATAAAACAGCTGGGACACAATCCATGTCCCAGAATATCTGTGGCATGGATTTTTTTCTATCTCTAGTGCATATTTGAATATCTACAACTTGACATTAAGTAAAATATTTTGAGAAATTAGCTCTTTACAATGGAGGTCTTAATAGTAAACTCGCTACGCTAGACAAGTTGCATGATTTTGAGGATCACCATTAAATTTCTTTTCTACTATGTATAAATTTGGATCAAGTTTACATAGTAACTGTTTCATTTTTAACTCAAGTTTTTACAACCTGAGGACTTTAACATACGTGTGTGTTTGTATGCATACGTAGGGTGTTTATTATTTTCTACTCTCCATTTAATTTAAAAAATCTTCTGTTGAAATAAGCAAAAGATGGCTAGTGTGGCCAAGGTTAGTAAGGGAGAAGACGGAGATAGGAGATGAGATTGGGGAGACAGTCAGAGTCTAGACTGCAGAAGAAGGCTGTGGTAAGGAACTGGGAATCTAACAAAGGGTTTTTTGTTTGTTCGTTTGTTTTGAGATGGGGGTCTCTCTCACTCTGTCACTCAGGCTGGAGTATAGTGGCATGATCTTGGTTCACTGCTTGACCTCCCAGGCTCAAGTGATTCTCCCACTTTAGCCTCCCAAGTAGCTGGGACCACAGGTGTGTGCCACCATGCCCTGCTAATTTTTGTATTTTTTCTGTAGAGACAGGGTTTGGCCATTTTGCCTAGGCTGGTCTTGAACTCCTGAGGTCAAGTGATCCCCCTACCTTGGCCTCCCAAAGTCCTGGGATAACAGGCATGAGCCACCACACCTGGCTACAAAGGGTTTTAAGCAGGGGAGTGCCACAATCTAAATCATGCTTAACAAAGATCACTGGTTGAATTGAGGAGAAATGGTTGGACGGTGCTGCCACAAACAGAAAGAAGAGGAGAGAACAATAGGATTCCGAGGAGATGGGTAAGTTCCATTCTTGATAACTAGGCTGAGGTGCCTGAGAGAAGTCTGGGAAGAGATATCTAGCATGAAGCTCAAGATTAAGAGCTGGACTGATCCCAGATTTCCATTCAGCTATCTAAGAAAAGAATGTTCAGTGGAGGAAGAAGAACGCTAAAGACAGAATTAGTTACATCTCTTAAATCAGTAGGAGACCAGAGACACACAGTGGTGCCTGGAACCGACTAGGAACTTGATAAATATTTAAGGAGAGTTTGAATAAATTCAAGGAAAACCAAGAGTAGCGTTTTGGAAACCATCATTCCAACCCTAACACTGGCGGAAGACTAGTGGATTTTGAGAAATGTTGTCTTACTCATAAATGTATTACTAGTTTTTAGAATAGCTATGTGATATGGATTGGCTCTGTGTCCTCACCCAAATCTAATCTTGAATTGTAGTCCCCATATGTCATAGGAGGGGCCTGATGGGACGTGATTGTATCATGGGGGCAGACTTCTCCCTTGCTGATCTTGTGATAGTGAGTGAATTCTCATGAGATCTGATGGTTTAAAAGTGTAGTGCTTCCCTTTTACCTTTTGCCATGATAACAAGTTTTCTGTGGCCTCCTAGCTATGCTTCCCATACAGCCTGTAGAACTGTGAGCCGATTAAATCTCTTTTCTTCATAAATTACCCAGTCTCAGATACTTCTTCTTAGCAGTGTGAGAATGAACTAAAACAGAAAGTTGGTACCAGGAAAGTGGAGCATTGCTATGAAGATACCTGAAAATGTGGAAGTGACATTGCAACTCGGTAACGGGCAGAGGCTGGAACAGTTTGGAGGGCTCAGAAGAAGAAAGAAAGATGTGGGAAAATTTGGAACTCCCAAGAGACTTGTTGAAAGGTTTTGACCAAAATGCTGACAATGATACGGACAATGAAGTCCAGGCTGAGGAGGTCTCAGATGGAGAGGAACTCACTGGGAACTGGATTAAAGGTCACTCTTGCTTTGCTTTAGCAATGAGACTGGCAGTGAGACAGCCTCTGCCCTAGAGATCTGTGGGACTTTGAACTTGAGAGAGATGATTTAGGGTATTTGGCAGAAGAAATTTCTAAGCAGCAAAGCATTCAAGAAGTGATCTGGCAGTTGCTAAAAGTGTATGCTCACATGTGTGAACGAAGAGATAATCTGAAACTGGAACTTATATTTAAAATGGAAGCGGAGCATAAACGTATGGAAAATTTGCAGCCTGACCATGTGGTAGAAAAGAAAAATCCATTTTCTGGGGAGGAATTCAAGCCTGCTGCAGAAATTTCCATAAGTAAAGAGGAGCCAAATGTGAATAGCCAGGACAAGGGGGAAAATGTCTTCAGGGTATTTCAAGGACCTTGATGGCAGCCCCTTCTCTCATAGGCCCAGAGGCATAGGAGGAAAAAATTGGTTTTATGGTCAATGCCTGGGGCCCAGCTTCTCTGTGCAGCCTTGGGACATGGCATTCTGTGTTCCAGCTGCTCCAGCCCCAGCCGTGGCTAAAAGGGAACAATGTATAGCTCAGGATGTGGCTTCAGAGGGTGTAAGCCCCAAGCCTTGGTGGCTTCCACGTGATGTTGGGCCTGAGGGTGTGCAGAAGGCAAGAAGTTGAGGTTTGAGAATCTCCACCTAGGTTTCAGAGGTTGTATGGAAATGCTTGGATGTCTAGGCAGAAGTCTGCTGCAGTGGTGGAGACCTCAGGGAGAACCTCTACTGGAGCAGTGTGGAGGGAAAATGAGGGATTGGAACCCCCACAAAGAGTCCCCACTGGAGCACTGCCTCGTGGAGCTGTGAGAAGAGGGCCACTCTCTTTCAGACCCTAGAATGGTGGATCCACCAACAGCTTGTACCATGAGCCTGGGAAAGCTGCAGGCATTGAATGCCAGCCAATGAAAGCAGGCTTGGGGGTTGTATCTTGCAGAGCTACAGGAATGGAGCTGCCCAAGGCCGTGGGAGGCCATCCTTTTTATCAGCATGCCCTAAAGGGGAGACATGGAGTCAAAGGAGATTATTTTGGAGCCTTAAGATTTGATGAGTGCCCAGCTGGATTTCAGACTTGCATGGGGCCTATAGCCCCTTGGTTTTGGCCAATATCTCCCTTTTGGAATGGGAACATTTACCCAATATCTGTACCCTCATGGTATGGAAGTAACTAACTTGTTTTTTATTTTACAGGCTCATAGGCTGAAAGGAATTACCTTGTCTTGCATGAGACTTTGGACTTGGACTTTTGAGTTATTGCTGGGATGAGTTAAGACTTTGAGGAATTGTTGGGAAGACATGATTGGTTTTGAAATGTGAAAAGGACATGAGATTTGAGAGGGGCCAGGGGAAGAATGATATGGTTTGGCTCTGTGTCTCCACCCAAATCTGATTTCAAATTGTAATCCCAATATGTCAGAGAAGAGACCTGGTGAGAAGTGACTGAATCATGGAGCAGACTTCCCTCTTGCTGTTCTTGTGGTAGTGAGTGAGTTATTATGAGAACTGATGGTTTAAAAGTGTGTGGAACTTTCCCCTTCCTTTCCCTTTCCTCCTTCTGCTATGATTGTAAGTTTCCTGAGGCCTCTTGGCCATGCTTCCTGTACAGCCTGTGGAAATGGGAGTCAAATCTTTTCATAAATTACCCAGTCTCAGGTAGTTCTTTACAGCAGTGTAAAAAGGAATTAATACACTATATTTTTGAGCAAGGTGGGAGTGGGATATTACAGAGAAAATGGAAGAAAGTTGATACGTTAAGGCCATTAGGAAAAAAATTGCCCATTTCAGCTGGATTTTTAAATCTTTATGAGGTTTAAAAACACTGCCTCAGTAGAAATTCAGTTTAAGTAAATGACCTAACTAGGCAGAGATATGTGGAATTATTATAAGTGCACTAAGAAAAATAAACCCTTGTTATTAATTTGCCACAGTATACCGCATCCAAGATTCTAATTGAATATATTATTTTGGTTTAAAACATGAGTAGTGAATTATAATGAACAATATATTTTATCTTCATAAAATTTATTTTTGTCATTTAGTGAGTGTCTAAATGAAATAGATACTCAATTATCATAGGACATTTAAACCTGATTTTAAAGAGAATTAATGAAGTTCAC
This sequence comes from Alouatta palliata, assembly GCA_004027835.1. Taxonomy (NCBI): domain Eukaryota; kingdom Metazoa; phylum Chordata; class Mammalia; order Primates; family Atelidae; genus Alouatta; species Alouatta palliata. The sequence goes on from PVKV010016614.1 coordinate 25,831, forward strand.
AATGGGTGTAATACCAAGTTGAATTTGAACTTCAGTTTCAATGCATATGAACTTATGTTTTTATTATCAAAAGGGTTGAAACAAACAAAACAGCTATAGTTTTGCCAATTGTGTCATGAATCAACATTTATTAAGAACTTAGGCAACAGTATTGTGCTTACTTGATCACTTCTTATTTTAAATTTGAGAATGATAAATATTTATAGCACATAGTTAATTACAAAAAGGAAATCTCAATATTCATAGACTGTAAGAAATTTAATAATTATCTACATACTTTTTTTTTTCTCATGGAAAATGCTAAGCTTAAGATGTGCTGATTCTGTAAGCTGTTACAATTATATACAGCAATAATCTTGTTTTGCTCTTTGTGTCTTTTCCTCCTGCTGTAGTTTTAAATTTTACAAGCAATCATATTTTCCTTTCAAGTCTTGACATAAAGGGTAAGAGTGAGAAGTTTCAGTTGAAGGCAGCTTTCAATTTGAAAGAGAAAGTAACTATTTAGGGAATACCAAAATTGCATTTTTCCTTTTGTTGGAACACTTAAAAATTAATAGAGAATCTAAAATGCCCACATCATTGAGGGAAAATGCTTGTACACAAAGCCTTGACTGTTTATTGTTTTTTCTTTCCAAAGTAATTTAAATTTATATCAAGGACAGTTATTGTCCAGTCACATTACTTGTAATTATCACTGATAAGAAACAAGATAATCAATCCCATCATGATTATAGCCAATCCTTCTGCTAGGTAGCTCTTTTTTTTTTCCCCCCTAGGACTTCATTGTATTCTGTGATTAAATAATTTGTTTTCTAATGGATCCTCAAATCAGAAAGATTTGTGGTTCTTCCTGGAAAGGAGGTGTGTTTGCACAAATTTTTCATAATTTGTATTTAGAGTGACATATTACAAGATTCTTTCACAGAAACCAAAGAGAATTTGAGATGAAGTTATTAGAAGAAAATAATTTTCTGTGATTAAAGAATTAAGGATTTGTGCCTGCATAATGATGAATCAGTGCTCTGGGGAAGAATTCTCTATGTTAATTTTGCACCTAAGCATTGTCTAGCACTTAGTTGTTCAACATTTATGTCTTGAATAATCAAAAACTATGTATGAATGTACTTTTCTAATATAATATTTAATTTTATTCTATAAAAGGACACTGGAATACCATTTATATACACATACATATGTGTGTGTGTGTGTATATATATATATATATTTCTAGTCTTAAATCTATATCTAGGTATCAAATCCATATGTACCAAGGAAAGGCTGGCAGCAAAAACCTTAAAAATTAGCTAACGGCCAACATAATCTGACAAGCTAACTACTTTCTTTCATAAAACAGAAAATAATGCAGCGGGTAAAATGGTATTTGGTCTAAAAAGTAATATAGGTATGAAAATATAGCCTGAATTCACAGAACATTCTCTCTTTTAATTAAAAACATGTTGGTCTACCAAGGAGATAACCAAAGCTTATATTTGTAAACTTCCAGCATTAACACTTTCAAATTGAATTTGATACTTACTTGCTAAGATTTTTTTTCCTTGTATAGTTACAATAAACTCAAAGTGAGAGAGTAGTTGTGAAAGTACTTACATTATTTGTGCTATATTAGTGAAAACCGTCATTCATAATTAATTAATAATATTAATAATATTAAATGTATGGAGGGAAACACTTGATCCACAGAGCTCACATGTGACTACCCTGGGTTGACCACAGCCCAATTCGAAGTGTCTTATAGATATTCCAGTAGGGTGATAAGAGCTTATTTGCCCAGTGATTTAAAATTGTTCCCTGAAAGTAAGCCAGGCTTTATTTGTGTTTGAGATGTGGGGCTTGTCATGAGGTTTCATTTGAACAAAGGGCTCAACTGGGAAAAAGTTAGAAAATGACGGCTGCCTTAAAGCCCCAAGTTCTTTTGTCTTCAGTAAGATTCTTCATGCAGCGCCAATGTTATCCTTTTAAAATGGAGTTTTAGATTAGGTAACTCTTCTACTCAAAGGTTTCCAGTGGCTTCTTATCTCAATCAGAATAAAATCCAGTCTTTACCATGAACTACAAAGCCCTACTGTACCTGCCACACTCACCATCAGCTATCACATCTCTCTGGTGCCTCATAGCCCACCTCGCCTCCCTCGCTCACTCTCTTCCCGCTGGGGAGGCCTCCTCGTTACTCTTTCAATTGTCAAGCAAGCTCTGGTATCAGACCTTACCCTTGCTTTTCTCTCTTAGGATGTTCTTCCCCCAGGTATGAACATGGTTCCCCCTTTAATTTCATTCAGATCTTCACTAAATGGTTTCCTACCAAGAATGCCAAACCTGACCCCATTATCTAAGATAGTACTCCAGATGCTCTTTATTTCCTTATTCTGCCTTATTTTCCTGCTTAAGTTTTTTTTGTCCAGAACAAAATTCCATAGACATTCCTGCTTAAAATTTACTTTTGCCTGACATATTACGTATTTATTGTCTATTTCTGTCTGCCCCAATTAGAAGGTAAGCTTCATGAGATGAGGAATGTATTCCCTAGTGCCTAGAACGTGCCTGGCACTTGGCTGGCACCCCAACCAGAATCTATGTGTGAACTCATGACAAGAGTTTCTCTAGTTTTTCAGTCTGCTTACTTTGTTTATGGGGAATAATTGACACAATGCTATTCTGGTGTAGCACTTTTCTTCTTGAACTCCTGACCCCAATGATCTGATCTGCCCACCTCGGCCTCCCAAAGTGCTGGGATTACATGAGTGAGCCACCGTGCCCAGCTAGCACTTTTCTCATTTAGTCAACTAAGCTACTGGCTGAAGGCTGGAGGTTGGTTGACTCTAGCATTTTCCTGTTAAGATTCTAGAGTACTGAAGCATCCGTGGTCCCAAAGAGCAATAGGTCTTCTTGCAAGATGATTTACAAGTAAGGTGTAAGGAAAGCACAGGGAAAACAGAACTAGTTTACATAGCATAAATTTGGATTCTGTTCTATTAATTTCCCTAGGATTTCACAGACATAGATCATGAAGTGATTCTTGTTTTTATCCACACCTGCAAAAGGAATAATGCATCCAAATAGAGGATAATTCTATCCCTAAGTGTTACATGATAGGTTTTTCTACACTTGAAAAACAGACTCTCAAGCCCAGCGCTTGGTTTGTTAAAAATCATATTTTTTCTACACCACTCTTTGACAAACCTTAAACTGAAAAAAATCTCAAATCTTGAAAAATAATCCCAGGTCATTCAGCTGCATCACCTTATACTATTTCTATTTAAGCAGTAAACTCCTTATAGCTTGCTTTAAGTTAGTTGGTTTGTTAAAAATCATACTTTAGATGGGGCACAGTGGCTCACACCTGCAATCCCAGCACTTTGGGAGGCCGAAGCAGGTGGATCACGAGGTCAAGAGATCAAGACCATCCTGGCCAAGATGGTGAAACCCCGTCTCTACTAAAAATGCAAAAATTAGCTGGGCGTGGTGACACGCAACTGTATTGCCAGCTACTCGGGAGGCTGAGGCAGAAGAATCGCATGAACCCAGGAGGCGGAGGTTACAGTGAGCCAAGATTGTGCCATTGCACTCCACCCTGGTGACAAAGTGAGGCTCTGTCTCAAAAAAAAAAAATCATACTTTTTCTACGCAATTCTTCGACAAATCTTAAACTTAAAAAAATTTCAAATCTTGAAAAATAATCCCAGGTCATTCAGCTGCATCACCTTATACTATTTCTGTTTAAGCAGTAAACTCCTTATAGCTTGCTGTCCTTCCGAAATCTGTGTGTTTTTAAGGTTTACATAGTTGGCCTTGTGTATCCACAGGCTCTGCAACTATGGATTCAACCAACTACAAATCAAAAATGTTTGGGAAAAACAAAAAGCAAACAATAAAAAATAATACAAATAAAAACATCAAGATAATAACTATTTACATAGTATTTACATTGAATTGTTACTCTAAGTCATCTAGAAATGACCTAAGTAAAGCATAGGGGAGGATGTGCTTTGGTTATATGCAAATCTTTGCCATTTATATAAGGAACTTCAGGATTTGTGAATTTTAATATGGGGTTGGGCCTGGGGAATCAATCCCCCAGGGATAACAAGGGACTACTGTACTTCTGACAAAATAATATTTATGCAGTGAGCAAAGACAGTTAAAGGTGCTTTTAGAATAGTTTTTCAAAAAAACACAATTGTCTAATTGGAACAAAAGGGATTCATCTTTTCTAAAGTGCAGGCATTTGTTTGAATATAAATTGACTGAAGCTTATGAAGGAGACACGTCGCAGAAGTATCCTTACTTGACAGGATTCCTGACAGCGTCTGGATCTTGGGCTGTGACGGAGCCTATTGTGGTGTTTATCTGAGCATCTTCTCTTATTTGTAGAATGTAGGCCAGTTTGCTGAAGACGGGAGGCTCATCTACATCCTCCACCACAATTCTAACCGTGGCTGAATCTTTGAAAGGCCCCAGGTAGAGAAATCGTGGCTCAACGTGAGGATTGGAGGCTTCCACTTTAAGAGTATACGCTTTCTTCTTTTCAAAGTCCAAGAGCTTGGGGTGGGGGAGTGGGGGAAGAAGTGACACATTTAAAGCAGCCAAGATGCAGAAAGCCAAGACATGAAACATTGTTGGTGTAAATCACTGATAAATGAATGCAATCATATTGTTTGGTGAAACACATTAGTGTGATTTTGGACAAAGGCAGAAAAGACGTAATTTTTTTTTTTTTTTTTACATCTAGGATGTTAGGCAGGAAACAATTATAAAATCTGTGAAGGAGTTCAGATGCCACATAGCCCTGAAAAATGTATAGGCTGAAATCATGCCTACTGTTCATTAAAAGTGGGTACTGAAGTGCAAGACATTGTACCAGGAAGGAAGGGCACTTGGAAGCAGGAGTCTGGTAGAGGCCACTCTGTCCCCATTTAAAAAATCCTCATGTTTCACTAGAGGGGGCCATCGGAGGCAAGTTGGCAAATACGCAGTGGGTTATTCCATGTCAGATGTTCTCACATCTGGCTTTAATTACTGATGAGTATTTAAAACTGGCCAACATCTTGGCCCCACCCCGGACCATTAAACCAACATATCTGGGGTTACCAATTAAAATCTAGATTATTAAACACTTTCCCTAGTGATTCTATGGTGCAGTCAGAATTGAGAGTCATGGGTTTGCATTGTGAATCCTTTGCCTTATTCAGATAACATAGATTAAAGTTTTTTTTTTTTTTTTTGCATGAGGTAATGAAATATTCCAAATGGTAGCCTGATAAGGGCATTGGGCTAATTATTTACCAAAGAAGGTAATAATCATTGTTGTCAAGGGTCTTTAGGAAAAGTAGCTTGTTTTGTAGACATGGTGAACCCAAATGCTTATTGCTGACTTTTAGTTTTAGATGATAATATGACAAGGCTCACTAGAAACACAATTAATCAAGACGTTAGTGAATGTGATTTAGTCGTCTAGGCAAAATTTCAGTTCGAATCTGATAAGGCACCAAGAAAATTAAAAAGGTTAATGCACACTAATGGGCTTCCTAATTATATTATAGTATAAAACATTAGTCTGAGTGTCACTTAAACATGTTTTATTGTGTTTCCAGATATTAAGACACATAATCCAAAGCTTGGGAGGAAAAAATACCTCGTTATTTATATCCACCAGTGTTTATATTTGTTAGAAAAGATAATAGTATGCCAAAGGAGAGAGAAAATATTACACTATACATGATAAAAGTGAGATCATAAAAATTTAACCAAAGTTAGTATTATTTTTAGTCTTGAAGCATACCATGTACTGGTTTTGAATTTTTGCCATACTTTTGCATACTGCTCTGTGGTGCTAGGGAATTTGGGAGATAAAATAATGAATCAGTACTTTGGAAAAAAATAGAAATCAGAACATAAAAGATTTATCGTTGTGTCCCAAAAAGTAGCTAAAGCAGTCACAGGAAATTTGTGGCATTTAATTTAAATTTGTGGTCTTTATAGATCCCCATTCTGTGAGGCGAGTCATCTTGACCACTGCTTGCCGTGCTCTCTTCCTTCACAGCGTGCGTCACAATCTGTAGTTATACATTTGTTTCCTTGTTTACTTGCCTCCTTGTCTCTTTCTGCCTAGACTGGAAGTTGCGTGAGAGCAGAGAACATCTGTTGTACGTGCCAGTGCACCTCCAGCACTCAGAGCAGTGTCTGGTGCTGTTTGTTTATTTACTGTTCAAGTATTTACTTTATGTATTTTTATTTTTTATTTTTTTGAGACAGAGCCTTGCTCTGTCGCCAGGCGCCAGGCTGGACTGCAGTGGCATGATCTCGGCTCACTGTAACCTCCGCCTCCTGGGTTCAAGCAATTCTCCTGTCTCAGCCTCCCGAGTAGCTGGGACTACAGACGCGTGTCACCACGCCCAGCTAATTTTTATATTTTTTTTAGTAGACATGGGATTTCACTATGTTGGCCAGGATGGTCTCGATCTCTTGACCTCGTGATCCGCCTGCCTCGGCCTCCCAAAGTGCTGGGATTACAGGCTTCAGCCACTACGCCTGGCCTACTTTATGTATTTTTATGAATATCACTTATTTACATTACTTATTTACTTAGGAGTTTCTTAATAAAAATTCACTGGATGTATAGAATTAACACGAATGCAGTATCATTTTAGATCCCTGAAAGCCAACCCAAGAGATCTCAGTGTCATTAGAATTGGCATTTTTTTTCTTTCTTTTTTTTTTGAGACAGACTCTCATTCTGTCACCTAGGCTGGAGTGCAGTGGCGTGATCTCGGCTCACTGCAACCTCTGCCACCCAGGACCCAGCGATCCTCCTGCCTCAGTCTCCAGAGTAGCCAGGATTACAGGCACCCGCCACCACACCTGACTAATTTTTGTATTTTTAACAGAAACGGGTTTTGCCATGTTGGTCTCAAACTCCAGAATTCAGGAGATCCTCCTGCCTCAGCCTCCCAAAGTGCTAGGATTACAGGCAGGAGCCACCATGCCTGGCCAGAATTAGCATTTTTTTCTGAAAATAATAAGTAAAATAAAAATCTAAAGGAATGTTTATGTAAGATATAATTGTCCCTGGTAACTTGGGAGCTGGAGAAAAGTAAATGGGTTCACTCTGTATGGTGTTTAAGAAGTGGCGTTACCTTTTTGACAGTTATAATCCCTTCCTGGGTTTCCTGGTCGGTGATGACATCAAACATATCCAGCCCCTCGCCGTCTGTGATGCTGTACTCAATTTCAGCATTTTCTCCCACATCAGCGTCGCTGGCTTTGATCCTGCCAATTGGTGTCCCCAGTGGAGAAGATTCAGGTGTTTTAAACTGGTATGTACCTATTAATCGCCAGACAGATATAAGTCAAACATAGACTAACTGTACTCTATCATCATAAAAACAAAACCTATTTTCTAACAGTTCTTTAAGACATTACCATCAGGTAGATTTGTGCTTTCCTCAAAATAACTAATGGTGGCCTGTTCCCCTTACGTCTTTACTTTCATGGTTGCTAAGAATATTTCTTCTTGACCTGTCTCCTTGCAAATGAAGAACACTTTTCCTGTCCTGTGAACAGGCTCCTAAGTTTATGATGTGATTGTGAGAACAACTGAACTGCTTCAGGAAGCACAGAAGGTTTCAAAGCTTTTTGTTCAGTTAATCTAACAGAAACAGTAGAGAAGAATTTAATCTGAACTGCAACTTTAAGTTAATTGCTAGGTATTCTTTAAAAGCGTTCCTTCTACCATTGCTAATAATAGCTGGAGGTGGAAAGAAATTAGCAAGTTGGAGGCTGTATCCAAGTAGTTATTCTTTTACTCATTCATGGAGCTGGACCTAGTTGCAGAGTTAGAGATATAACCTATAATACATTAAGTGATAAAACTCCTAATTTTTTTCTTTTGACTCTTTTAAATATTAGTACTATATTATTTTATGTATAGGTTTCTCCCATACTTATATTTGTATTACTAATTTGAAACCTATGTTTCCGAATAGACATCTTTTTAAAAAAAATATGCTCCTGTTGCAAACTGAGTTTAGACTATATATGAGTTTCAGTTTGCATCTGCCAGGTCACCATGTACTTAGCACCAAAAATATCAAAGGGTAAAACCAAAGCTTAGTCTACCTTTTCCATTACATTTTTCAACCATTCATACAAATGATTTGAAAAGAATTTAAACATTCTGTGGCACTACTAAAGTGTAGGCATTCAATAATAGTAATCTCCTAAGTATTGAGTTTATACTTGGTAAAATGATAAAGCAGGCTAAAAAGTTTTTAAAAGTTTTTTTGACTCAAGTACATGACTCAAAATGAGTTGGGGTGTGTGTGTGTGTGTGTGTTTGTGTGTGCGCGCGTGCATGTGTGTGTGTGTTGTGTTTTCTCCAGACAGAGTCTCGTCCTGCTGCTCAGGCTCAAGCAACGCTCCCACCTCAGCCTTCTGAGTAGCTGGGACTACAGGTGCATACCGTCATGCCTGTCTAATTTCTTTGTACTTGTAGACACAGGGTCTCACTATGTTGCCTCGGCTGGTATTGTTGGCCTCATGCAATCTTCCTCCTTCAGCCTCCCAAAGCTCTGGGATAACAGGTATGAGTTGGTGCACCCCAGGTTAAGTATTTCTCTAGTGTTTTCAACATCCATTTTTAGGGCCTCCTGCCCTTCTGTATCTTCTTCTTTCCCTTGCCTTGGCATATTGCTCAATAACAAGTCAGGCTACCTAAGAATAGCAGCGTGAGTAACAGATTCCTGTGATACCGAGGTGTGAGGGAATCTGTATGTTATTCTTCCCCAGGGAATCTCCATATTAAAAAGGAGGTTTTTGGGCAAACTGTTGGTGATCCTGATAGTTTTCTTTTCATTATGAATACTTTAAGAAAAATTATTTATTATGCCTCAAGTTCTGGGGTACATGTGCAGATCGTGCAGGTTTGTTACATAGGGCCTGATAGTTTTCATCTCAGGTCTCTGTAAGGAAAATTCCAGACCTCACAGAACCTTTCTTCTACTTGTTGTATCAGATATTCCTCAATTAACTCTGATCTTTTTGCATTTAGCTAACTGATGAAAAACTTGAAAAAATAAAGAAAATAAAACTACTTCCTGTTGATCCATGTATATCTCTATTCTAAAGGAAGCCCATATTAGCTGATTAGTTTTTTAAAAATGCTGTGATAGAACAAGTGGGTTTTCTATATAATAATTGAGCTAGCTTTTGTAGGAGACCATAGTTCCAAAGGGATTTTGCTCCTGGAAGAAAAGTTACGTTAAAACCAGTTCTCTGTTGGGTAGCTCTATGTGAGAGTTTTTAGCATACTCCTGAAACCACACTGGTATTCATGGATGTTGTTTTTTCTTCTTCTTCCTTCTTATCTAATCACGAGAGTTAACGATTTTGGATACGACTTTCGGTATCTCGACTAACCTTAATGTAGAAAACGATTTATGATTACAAATGGATTAAGTACCTAGTTACTTCCACAGTTATACTTTTAGACACAATAAAATGATAAATCCTCCCCTTACAAAGCTTTGTGAGAATTTAAGAGATTACATGCCTGATTAAATTCACAGAACATAAAGTCAAAATTTTCCTAACAAATTGCAGCATGCTTGTATACATATGTTCTGCATGAGCAGATTTATGTCTGTGGTAGTTTTCTTAATAAGGAAAAATGAAACAATGATGTTGCCTTTACAACAACAGCAGAAATCACTCAGCTAATCACCAATAGAGGAACGTACATGTTCACATTTCCAGAGTGCATGCCATGTTGGCAACTCATTTTTTAATAAAAGTGCCAGTTCTTCTTAAGTCCACTAACTTTGACAATAATGATGACAATGGAAAATAAAAATTCTTAAAGTTCAAGTTTTATAAAAGCGCATTACAGAAACTAATTCAATCAAATGTGCCTACTCTGCGGGAATCGGGGAGGGTTGTCGTTGACATCAGTCAGTGTGATGTTGACTGTGGTGGTCCCAGATAGTCCTCCCATCTGGCCGCCCATATCCTTGGCTTGAATCACCACTTGATACTGCTCCCTGTTTTCTCGATCCATGTTGAGCAAAGCTGTCTTGATGATACCTGTGGATGTGAAATTTAAGAGTCAAAATGATGCATTAAGAATACTTCATGGAATCATTTATTTATGCAAACAATCATAAACTGTCACCCACAATATGCAAAACATTGTGCAGATGTCATGGTGATATAAAAATAATTATATGCAGCCTTTATCCTCAAGGATATTACAACCACACACAGAGGAGATAGATACATTTAAAAAAGCCTGTAATACAAGGAGAATAAAAATAAGTACAAGTCAGATGCTGCAATAGTATAGACTATTAAGGGTTATAAGACACTCAATATTATAATTACATTATGGATGTATAAATATTAAGTGTTATAAGATGACACAACAAAATCTGAAATGGCTTGTGGTATAAAGGTGGACTACAATAGCTGCTTGATAAAAGACATTTAGGTGAATTATGAGGAAATTCTTAGGAAAGCCACATGCTTGAACTGACTCTTGAGTTTCCCATTATGGATTGGCTAATTATCCCTCAAATATACCTACCATAATGAATGCTCTGAGGATTTTCTAAATTATAAAACTATGGTCTTTGGAAAACACAACATCAGTTCTCTCATAATGATCATCCTGTATGATCCTAGAGAATTTTGGAATTAAGGTTCAAGGTCTTTCAGCCTTTTAGAATTCCTAAAACTGACATGAACTTTAGTTCAACTGGCCCCAAAGGCCACCAAAATTTTTAAGTTAGGTTAATTTTGTTAGGTAGTTATAAAATAGTGAAAGAACTTCAAAAAGTTTGCCCAGTTTCTATGTAAGGTTTATGCTTAAATTAACTTTCTTTCACATTTCACTGGAGAAGACTTTATAACCTTCTGCAGAAGCACATTCTGGTGCTTAACAACTAATGAAGCAAAAATATCTTTTTAAATTTTTTAACAAGAATACCTCAGACAACAGGTCAATTTTATTCCTATAGTCCTGGCTTCAGAGAAAGTGCATCTGCTTTCTGTTCTCCAAATAATAGTACTTCTCTATTTAAATACAGGAGATCACCTTAGCCTTTTGTCCTTTAAGTTGAATAATTCTAATTTTTCATTCTCATTGTTTTTCAACTCAACATTTTCTTTCTCCTTGGGATTCTTTCCAAGTTCATCGCACCACTTAACACGGAGATTTCCAAGTGGATGTGAGAACCTAGAGAGGTTTTGCTTTCTACTGAGAATAATGGATGTTTTAAAAAATGTATAAAAGGAAATTGACTCATTATGATAAAAAAGTGTAGAATTTACTAGACAGTAAAATGATATTTGCTAAAAACGAATCATTATAAGATAGGATGCTACTTTGTGGAGAAAATACAGAAAACAGAAAAATGAGATGTTGACAAAAGCATTCCAGATGGCATTTCACTTTGATTAGGACTGCATCAGTTAGAGGGCTAGACAATGATGTAATAAACAATGCAACATTTTAGCAGCTTCACACAAATAAAGTTTATTTTTTGCTCGTGCTCCAGACAGGTAAGCAGGTAGCTCTGTTCAGCATGCCACTCAGATGTTCAGGCTATAGACTACATCTCGACACTGGTTTTCATGATCACTGTGGCAAAGGACAGGAATGTGGTGGATTGAAAATTTTACTTAGAAGTGACTTGTATCATCATCACATTTTATTCGTCCAAATAAATCGCATGGCTACATCTAGTTTCAGGGCAGAATAGAGAGACACAATCCTACTAAATATTTAGAAAAAAAAATTTGGAATATCTGTAAACAGGCCAATAGCTATTAAAAAGGGGTTGACGTTTTAGTTTTTTCCCCAAACTGGAAGAAAACTAAGGCAATGCATAATTTTTCTCAATCTACTCCATGTAAAGGGTGGATGAAAGACTCATTGTCAGATTTTTTGATTAAAATGATTCAGATGTCATGTTTATAAATATATCATTAGCGTTTGGTAGATGAATGTAAGAAAATCCAATCACACTGATTATTTTTATTAAAAAATATGCTAGCTCAGCTGAGCATGCCAATTAAAATTACAGATTGTAAAAAGAAAGATCGAAAAGTCTAACCTGTTTCTGATTCAACTGAAAAATAGGGCTGTCCCTGTAGAATACTGTAGACAACTTTAGCGCTGTTCCCGTATGTTGGATCATCTGCGTCCGTTGCGGTGACTTGGACAACAAATGTACCTATAATGACAGAAACATAAAGTGAAAACACATCAAGAGTTCATATCAATCTTTGACACACACTTCAAAAAACACACAATCTGAATTTTGTATAGAAATATCATGCTGAGGAGTGGAGAACTTTGATAGGATGCTAGGAGAAAAAGAACTGGATTCTTTAAAGAAATACAATCAACATTTATAAATATTTTAAGGATTAGGTTACAGAGAAGCATGGGAATGATCATGACTTCAGGTAGAACCGATTCCAGCCCGTTTCCAATGGCAGGATTTGACTGGACTCTTGCTTTACTGATTCTTTCAAGTTATCCAAGACAGTCAATCAGCGTGTTGCTTCCTTTGTCCACAGGAATTAGTTTAGAAGTTATCCAATCAGGGGCCACTCATGGTTTTGCTGGAAATTCTGTCATAGATACTCTTTTTCTTGGACTCTAAAGTGCTGATACACATTTGAAGCAGCTATTTTGTGATCTTAGAAATGCCAACCTGAGGACAAAGTTCAACAGAATAGAAAATTACAGAAAAACAGCTAGAACTCGGATCAAATCCTGTCCAAAACCCGTTTTACTTTTGGACTTAAGTGACGTGACCGATAAATACTTATTTGTTGTTGTTTAAACTAGTGTGGGTTGGGTTTCCTGTTATTTACCAGTAAAAGCATCCTAAATGATAAATCTGTCTGACAATTCTAAACGGTTGAAAGACCTTGAACCTTAAAGGCTGTAGTTATGGATTACATAAAGAATCAATGAATTGAAACAGTAGAGGACAAACATCTGGAATCTGTAATTCCAAAAGGTTATTATAATTAAATTGTATATACAAAGAAGGCTATTACATTTCAGATCAGTATTCTTATTTTAGAGACCACAGTCACCTAACAATCTTCAAAGTATTCCTAACCCCCTGAAATTCCACATAAATGTTCATGTGTATGCCTACATGCCTATTTCACTGAAGAGAAGGTCCGTAGATTTTATATGATTCTCAAAGGGCTCTGTGACTTCCCAAAAGGATAAGCGTCTCTGATTAAGATCACTTAATGGCTGTTTTTGTTATTTGTATCAGATAACCAGTAAGCATACTGCTAGAGTTTCCCTTTCCATGAAAGGGGAAGGGAAGTTACATCTAGGGAGTATTAGGAATTCTACATTGCTTTTGTAATAGCTAGCCAATTTCACTTATTGAACAAATAGATTGTAATGTGTTAGGGTTGGCTCCCCTGAATGTATACTGCTGATGCACAAAACAGAGTACCTATCCTTGCAATTTGGCAAGGGAGGCGGGGAGAATGAGAACACCTTATGATTTTTAGAGTGAGAGTGAAGTCAACAAACACTCAAGTTCTTATTTAACATTAACACAAAATTTGATTGCTTTTAGAATATGATATCTGGACATTTTAAATGTCTATTCGTTGCTAGATTTTGTACTGGGGCTCTGCACCTGTTTTCTCATCTAATCCTCATGATAGCCCTTAGGAGTTGACATTTATTATTTATTTTTTCAAGATACAGAACTGGAGGATCAGAGAAATCAAATAATTTGCCCAAGGCTACACTGCTGGCTCTTAGTAGAGAGAGTTTCAAATTCAGTTCTGTTTGATACCAAAGTCCATTTTAGCTTCCATGCTGTTTTCCCACTACCTTTATGTAATTTCTTGAAAATGCCTTTGTATAATCACAATAATGACGTATCAATTAAGGATGATGAAGATCAGCTTAACTGTGATTGTGTGCAAATTGAAAAAAGGCTTTTTTGACCCTCAAGACGTGTTACTGTCAACTACCCCTAAATGTTTGTAATATAAATTGAATTCTATAATGGCTTCAAAAGTGAATGGCACCCCCTAGAATTGTGCAGTGCAATACCTGCATATCTGGTTACAGTTGCCCTGAATGGTGCTGATGAAGAAACTATTCTTCATGAATTCTTCTGCCTTTTACCATAGAAAGGAGAAATTTTTTTCCTAACAAATTTTCCTCTTTAAAGAATGCCATGCTATTGCTGCTATAACCAGTGAAGAAGAAGAAGAAGAACAAAATCCAATCATCTCTCTCTTTGCTTTGTGAGGCTTGCAATTTTGGTTACAAAACAAAGTGGATTTACATAATGAGATAAGCAATTTCTTCATAAGAAAAATATAGATGTTTTACAATGATTTCCATGGATTGGTTATTTTCTATGTCTTGGCTCTGTGAACTACCATGTCTCTGATATCTAACTGACAGAATCATATTAAAGTTATGTAATTTCAGCTTTTGTGAATTTGACAGAGTGAAAATAAAAATAATTCTTTATATAAGTAGTTTAAAATTTGTTACTGTCTCCCATGAAGTACTTCAGTGTGGCTAAGAGTGATGTCAGTAGAATTGTTTTTCTTAATGTAAATCCTGTTTACTTCTCCCAATTTAAACAAATTAAATTTACTACTTATTTAAAATAAGTAGTGGAATTGTGTATAAAATATTAATTCACTCTATGTATGTCATCAAAGTCTCTTCATTTCCACCAACTAATAAAGGGTCCTCTCCCTAGACATAACCTTCCTATTGTTTATGGATTAAAAAATGTTCTTTGAATCTTTTTCCCAGATATACAGTTACTAGTTACTTAAAGCAACCATCACTACTTTTTAGACTGGATTGTAAATTTAAGCTTTTATTTTCTATCTGGGAGGTTGTTACTTGGACCCTAACACCAATGTGGGCTAAGAGAAGTGGAGAAGGTTTCTGTCTTTTGGCCCAAGAAAGAGAATGGGTGTTCAGGATGGGAGAGAAAGGAGATGGTCTCTCTTCCGACCTCCTGATCCCACCCTGCCACTTTTCAGAATCTCTTTAGAGGAGACGTGGTTTTAAAAATAAGAAATAGAAATATCATTTGACCCAGTAATCCTATTACTGGGTGTATATCCAAAGGTTTATAAGTCATTCTACTATAAAGACACATTGCTGCAGTGTTTACAACAGCAAAAATTTGGAACTAACCCAAATGCCCATCAATGATAGACTGGATAAAGAAAATGTGGCACATATACACCATGGAATACTATGCAGCCATAAAAAAGGATGAGTTCATGTCCTTTGCAGGGACATGGATGAAGCTGGAAATCATCATTCTCAGCAAACTGACACAAGAACAGAAAACCAAACACCACATGTTCTCACTCATAAGTGGGTGTTGAAAAATGAGAACACATGGACACAGGGAGGGGAACATCACACACTGGGGCCTGTTGGGGGGTTGGGGAGCTAGAAGAGGATTAACAGGGGCTGGGGGATTGAGGAGGGATAACATCAGGAGAAATACCTAATTTTTAGATGATGGGATGTATGCAGCAAACCACCATGGCATGCGTATACCTATATAAGAATCCTGCACGATCTGCACATGTACCCCAGAAAACGTGTAATTTAAAAAAAGAAAAAAAAGAAAATGAGACTAGAGTAATATTAGGAAACATATGCACTTACAGTAATATTAGGAAACAGGGAAAAGGAAAAATTCCCTTTTCCACACCCGTGTATTAGAACATACATGGATTGAAGAAGTGAGCATCTAAATTCATTCAGCTCAGTACTTGGAGCTCATGGGATTCCTTGCTCGGCGGATGCACTAGGGGAGAGCCAGTTTTCGGCTGAAGTCACATCTCACTCACCGACATCAGACATTTCAGGGACGGTGGCTGTGTAAACCTCCTTGGTGAATATTGGCTCATTGTCGTTGATGTCATGGATCTTGATGATGAATTCAGACTCGGGCTCCACGGGTCTCCCTGTCCTTCTGTTTATAGCTTGAGCTCGAAGGATGTAAACAGGTTTTTCTTCCCTGTCCAGCCTCTTGGTGGCCTGTATGTCTCCTGTGTTTTCATTAATAATGAAGAGGTCTCCTGCTCCATCTCCTGAAAGGATATATTTAAGTGATCCATCTCCTCTATCCTGGTCTGAATGTAACTAGTGTAGAAAAAAAAAAATTAAAGAAAGTAAAAGTCAAGCATGTGGTCCTAAACTGTTTTTGTCTTTTTGGTGCATGCTATGTTAACTTTTATTCAATTATTTTTTAGGCTTGCAGGTTTTTTTCTTTTTACCATTTACATAACCTCTCAATGATAAATTCCTTCATTAATAAACATGTGTCCTTATAACCATAGCATTTTCCAGAACTGGATCAGAGTTTGGGAGAAAATTTAGTAAACTTTATTTTGAAAAGGGGAAGACAAAAGGCAAGCGCAATAGTAAGGTAGCCAAGGACATATTAGGCTGGCTGGAATGAAACTCTTTTCACTATTTTCCTGTTTTCACTACAGCTTTCACATTCCACTAATACACTCTCGCTCTCACTTGTATGTACACAAACATATTAGAGAAGCAATATCCTATTGAGAAAAGGACTTTGATTTTTGAATCAGAGAGACTTGGGTATATTCCGTTTCTACCTTACATTTATTATCTTGGTGTATTTAGTGAAGCTCGGCAACCTCCTTGAGTCTTGGCGATTATAATCATTTTTTTCTGGGAAGATGTGATGTTTATTTATTTATGAAATTCATCTCGAAGCATTTGAGAAATATCCTAAGGGCTGCCATGGGCAATACCTTGAAAATCACCTGACTAGATGATTTACAGGTCACTTGGAACAATAACATTTCACATTCAGATTTTAGTATAAGATGGGAAAGGACCTTCTAATAATTAGAGTCAACCTAAAATTGAAACTGTCTTATGAGGTAGTGAGTTTCCTGCTCCTAAAGGTAATCAAGCAGAGACTCTGATGACTATCTGTCAGTGATATAGGTCTGGGTAAAGGGTGAAATTAAATGAATTCTGAGGATACTATGGAAATAGAAGATGAGAATTCTAACTTGGATAAGTAGTCCATGTTTCCTGTCCCAAATATTATATCCACAGTGTTGAATTTCTAATGTTTCCTAACTTCCCTTTTTCTCACCCAGTAAAAGATTAGATGATACCTTTAGATGGTTCTTAGACCTAACTATAGGTCTGTAAGATATATATATACACACACATTTATAATTAGGATATATATATATATCCTATCCTGTATACATATGGAAAATTATACATACACATTGTATATATATACATTATATATATATATATGGGACAGGATATATAATAATATATATAATTTTCTATATATATTATATATCCTGTCCCATATATATAATATATATATAAATTTCTATATATATATAATATATATATAAATTTCTATATATATATAAAATTATATATACACATAGGATAGGATATGTGTGTGTGTGTATATATATATAAAATTAGGTCTGTAGGTCTGTAGGTCTTCAGATAATCGAACCCTATTTGCAAATTTTCAAAAAGTCCTTTTTATTAGGGAGGACTATTTATAAATCCCCAGAATTATAAGCATCCATGGTATATAGAGAAGTCAGTCTTAGTGGGAAGGCTGCTACTCTCTACCTTGTTTCAATTCTGTCTAAACAGAGTACGGGCCATGCTACAAACGGCAATAACAACAGCGACGCCAAGCCTTCCTCCTGTTGATTAATATACTGCACAAAGTGCTCAGAGAAGCATTACACATATGAAAATACACTCTTAGGGCAAAAAGATACTTTAAAAATAATCTAACCTAGTCTAAAAGTATTCCACTGAATATCATTTACAGGAAGCGCTGAGGGAAAGAAATACTTTATATACGGCCCCTTTCTTGGAGTCATGGTTAACATGTCAAAGGCTCTGAATGTCTGCAGTTTGAAACTATATTTGATTTGGTGTAAGCTAGCTTTCCCTAACTTTCTTGCTTTAATAATCCTTTTTGGGTGTAACTTATACTGATATCCCCCATACCAGTTTTCCAAAAAAGATACTTTGGGAAACATGAACTAATTTAAAACCCATCATTGTAGAGTTAAGAAAACTGAGAATCTGGTGTGTGCTGTTTCCAAAATCACACAGCTCATGTGAGAGAGTCTGAAGATTAACACGTGAGCACAGGAAGAGG
This sequence comes from Alouatta palliata, assembly GCA_004027835.1. Taxonomy (NCBI): domain Eukaryota; kingdom Metazoa; phylum Chordata; class Mammalia; order Primates; family Atelidae; genus Alouatta; species Alouatta palliata. The sequence continues at coordinate 44,079 of PVKV010016614.1, forward strand.
CTTTTTAGATGGTGTGGTGCAACTTCCTCCTTTTTAGAGGTAGAGAAATGTGTCTAATGTAACACAGCTAAAGGGAGTTAATCGTGGTGTTTGGGGAAGAGAATATTATTCGTATAATTAGTAGCCTTGAAAGCAATTTGGCAGAAATAATGGAAGATAAATTCGAATGGGGAGGAAATTGCTTAGAAGTGAGATAAATGCAATCAGAAATGTAAAACAAGAGCATCCCATGATTTGAGTAATGGGATATGCTAAGGAAACGTTGAAACCATGATGACACAGAAAGAGCCACTGGGGAAAGTTTAACTCTCCATCGTCAAATTCGTATAACTGAAGAGACTCTTAAAAAGTGATTTCATTAACCCATGAGTAAGGAAACCTATGTCACTGCATGGCGGATCCTTGCTCTAGGGCAGCCGTGGTCAGCAGCCTGGCACAGTGTGGGGGGCATGGTCCTAGGCATGAGCCATGTTCATTCTTTTTCACTCAGCAAGTCTAAGACCACAGCAGAGTCGATTAACCTCCCTCATTTTTGGATGAGGATTCTTATCTGCAAAATGAGGATAATAAGAGCTACACAGCTAGGCTGTTGTGAAGATCTAATTGAAGACCACATGCAAATAGTACATTAACCACCATGTAAACATGCAATAAAAGCGTGGTATGTGTCTTATAAATTACAAAGTGCCTCCCAAATTTAAGAGAGTGCTACCGTTATTAACTCTTAGTTCATAATCAGCATGTTTTTGCTCCTATTTTGACTTTGAGAGCTTTGTTTAGAAGACTTTGAAAATGCAATTTTACAGACACATGGTATCTCTAAGGTAAAATCTGTGATCAAAAGCCAGTATTCTTTAACTGGGGGGGGGGGGGCAATTGGTGTCTTTACATGTGATTTATTATATTCTGTATTCCACTAGATTATACATGCTCTTCCACCAGTTCTTTCATCGGTTTCAATATGTAATTGTTGCACACTTAATAGGTGAATTCCACATCTGCGCACAAGATTTATTCAGGTAAAAGTAATCGGAAACTTATTTTTAGCTGTCAGGAGAGACCATTTCGATGACTTACAGAACAAACACCCGAGACGCAGTAAAAGGGCAGAGGAAACGTCAAAGAGGAGCGGGGGCTAGGATTGCTTTGCAGATCACAGTTCTGATTTATCAATATTTGAAAACTAGTGGGAAAACGCATCTCTTCTCTTTGCATTGTCTGGTAAAAAAGCAATTTAACCTCCTCCCGCTTCCTCCCTCCAAAGTGCGTCTTCTGGGTCTGACAGAGTACACAGAGCAGAAACCTCCAAAGCCTCTGCTTTTTCTTCCCACTCTCCTCCGCTGCCATTGAACTCCCCTGGGGCCAGTTCTTTACTTGGGGGGAAAAAAGGAAACATAAGACATCAGTGCCTGTGAAAGTGGTGGTGAAAACCAGACATTAGGGGTTTATTGAGCACTTAGATTTTAATTGGATTTTTTTCTTTTGTGATGTCATCCATCATGGCTACTGTAAAAGACAGAAGTTAAACAACTACAAATAAAAGGTTGTAGGCTGCCCGAGGCATGTTTTTACTAATTTCAGTTTAATGTGGCTGTTCCATTAAGTTTAATCATCTGGTTCACTTTTAACGATTCACCGTCAAGTAAAAATTATCCACTTGCCTCAGAAAGTCTCATCTCACCTGTGGCTGGTAAGACTTTTTACTACTGTACCTGTAACATTTTGTGCCAGAGGGAGCTCTTGGTCTCCGTCTGTTTCCTCTGTTGATTTTCAATATTTATTTATTCATTTATTTAGAGATGGAGTCTCGCTCTGTCACCCAGGCTGGAGTGCAATGGCATGATCTCAGCTCACTGCTGCCTCTGCCTTCCAGGTTCAAGTGATTCTCCTGGTTCAGTCTGCTGTGTAGCTGGGATTACAGGCACCTGCCAACACACCTGGCTCTAATTTTTTGTGTATTTTCAGTAAAGATAGAGTTTCACCATGTTGGCCAGGCTGGTCAAACTCCTGACCTCAAATGATCTGTCTGTCTTGGGCCTCCCAAAGTGCTGAGATTACAGGTGTGAGCCACTGTGCCAAGCTGACATATATATATATATATATATATATATATATATATATATATATAAAAGAAATATCAGCATCTTGGCAAATAATCACAGGGATTTGTGGTTGTAGACGTAGCTCCATGGTGGGTGACACCAAAACCATGGCAGCACCTTTGCCTGCTGGGTGTTGTGGTTTCCTGGGAACACAGCATGTTTTCACACACTAAATGTGCCAACTCCCAACTGGACTTTAAATCAAATTCAAAGGCATAACAAAAATTTTTAGTGGTCTATGAAGCCAGCTAATTCTGCCCTATTGCTCCCATTTCCTGTGTGTCCCCTAGTCACCATCTGAGTCAGGGACCAAATGGAATCTCCTAAGCATATGCATTGTTGAGACACAAAACAGTCCAAACAATGTTGGCGAGGGTGTGGAGAAAAGGGAGCACTCATATGCTGCTGGTGGAAAGGTAAATTAGTTCTATCTCTATGGAAAACAGCATGGAGATTTCTCAGAGAACTAAAAAGAGAACCACCATTCGACCCAGCAATTCAGTAAATTATTCAGTCATCTACCCAAAGGAAAAGAAATCATTGTATCAGAACGACACCTGCATTCATATGTTTACCACAGCACCATTCACAACAGCAAAGGCATGGAACCAACCTATATGCCCACCAACAGTTGACTGGATAAAGAAATTTGGTACATATACACCCCAGAATACTACAAAGCTGTAAAAAAGAATGAGATCATGTCCTTTGCTGCAACCTGAATGGAGCTGGAGGCCATTATCCTAAGCGAACTAACACAGACACAGAAAATAAAATACCACATGTTCTCATTTATAAGTGGGAGCTGAACAAAAAGTACATGTGGACATAACAACGGGGAAAATAGACTCTGGAGACTCCGAAGTGGGGAGGAAGGAGAGTGATGGTTGAAAAATCACCTACTGGGTACAATGTCTAATACTGGGGTGATGGGTACACTAGAAACCCCACCCCTACAATTACACATATAATACATAACAAGTGCATGTATCTTCTGAATCTAAAATAAAAATTAAACGAGACATTTATGCAGCCAATAAACATGAAAAAAAGCTCATCATTACTGGTTATTAGAGAAGTGCAAATCAAACCACACTGAGATACTATCTCACGCCAGTTAGAATGGTGATCATTAAAAAGTCAGGAAACAGATGCTGGAGAGGATGTGGAGAAATTAGGAATGCTTTTACACTGTTGGTGGGAGTGTAAATTAGTTCAACCATTGTGGAAAACTGTGGTGATTCCTCAAGGATCTAGAACTAGAAATAACATTTGACCCAGCAATCCCATTACTGGATATATGCCCAAAGGTTTGTAAATCAAGACACAATAACAAAGACTTGGAACCAACCCAAATGCCCATCAATGATAGATTGGATAAAGAAAATGTGGCACATATACATCATGGAATACTATGCAGCCATAAAAAAGAATGAGTTCATGTCCTTTGCAGGGACATGGATGAAGCTGGAAACCATCATTCTCAGCAAACTGACACAAGAACAGAAAACCAAACACCACATGTTTCCACTCCTAAGTGGGAGTCGAACAATGAGAACACATGGACACAGGCAGGGGAACATCACACACCCAGGCCTGTTTGGGGGTAGGGGGCTAGGGGAGGAATAGCATTAGGAGAAATACTTAATGTAGACAATGGGTTGATGGGTGCCGCAAACCACCATGGCACCTGTATACCTATGTAACAAACCTGCACATTCTGCACATGTACCCCAGAACTTGAAGTATAAATTAAAAAAAAGACTGTAGCTCACATCTGTAGTCCCAGCATTTTGAGAGGCTGAGGTGGGTGGATCATGAGGTCAGGATATCAAGACCATCCTGGCCAACATGGTGAAACCCTGTCTCTACTAAAATACAAAAATTAGCCAGGTGTGGTGGTGTGTGCCTGTAATCCCAGCTAATTGTGAGGCTGAGGCAGGGGAATTGCTTGAACCTGGAAGGTGGAGGTTGCGGTGAGCCGAGATCACACCACTGCACTCCATTCTGGACAGAGCAAGACTCCATCTCAAAAAAAAAAAAAAAAAAAAAAAAAGAAAAAAAATTAAATAAAAGAACTTCCTCTCCCTACCAAAAAACAGTTCAAACAAAAGCTTACCTCGATGACACACTTAGGAAAGGACCTACAGCAGCCTTACATGGGCTTAGGAAAGGTATAAAGTGATGTTTGGCTAAAATGGAAAATTGAATTATGGCTAATATGCTTGTAGGGTGTAATGCAAATGTAACATCGCTCTTTAAGAAACGTTATGGTTGCTAATCGGAGATATCACAAGACAATTGAGAACAGTGGTGTTGAAAAGATGCTGTATGATTGGGACCGAGGGAGAGAAACAGCAATTACAGCAGAGAGGGAACATATGTTACTTTAGCACAATAAATCTTTGATCAAGTTATGACCAATTGAGTCTTCACTGCATCAATATCTATGTATATGTACAGATGTCTGCGTATATACATACATCTTTATTTATAATGCATGTATACGTAATGCTAACAAAGAGACTTAGTGTTGTGAAGGCTTGGAGAAGGTTGTTGGGTAGAGTTTATATCAGGAAGAAATAGAACCTTGTTTGAAGTACATGGCAGGGATTAAAGTCGATTCTGTTTTAGAGATTATAGAATTATAAAAGTATATCTTAATAAAATTCCATATGAAACAATATGCTGTATTTGAATGTTAATAATTTGCTATAAGTTAACTCATTTATATGTGATGATTATTTTACCAGTTGAAAAGTTGATGGCAGCATACGATTACAGCAGGTTCCCAGCTGTGGGTCGGCTCGTGTGTAGCTATTGAACCTTGTGATTCAGTTTTCACCTTGTAATATGTGTGAATGGAAAGGGTGCAACTTCAGTGTCCCTGGTTTAGCAGGAATTGGCTTGCTCTAGTCCTCTTTTTTTTCCCCCACAGGTTGCAATATAAGTGAGGCAGTGTCCTGGCTTCCACCAGGCTGATGAGGACAGTGCTCAAGGGGATGGCAAGCCACAACGTGGAAGGAACTCAGATTCTAGAATAACCTCATATCCCACCAGCCTGTAATTGAAAGAGAAAAAAAAGGTATTGCACTTCAGCCATTCTATTTTTGAAGTTTTTTTGTTGTTGTTGTAGTTTTGCCTTGACCCTATCTCAGTGGTTCTCAACGTGCAGCCCTTGGACCAGCTGCATTGGCATTACCTGGGAATTAGTTAGAAATGGAAACTTCGAATACTACGTTGAATAGGAGTGGTGAGAGAGGGCATCCTTGTCTTGTGCCAGTTTTCAAAGGGAATGCTTCCAAAAAACCAAACACCACATGTTCTCACTCATAAGTGGGAGTTGAACAATGAGAACATGTGGACAGAGGGAGGGGAACATCACACACCGGGGCCTGTACAGTGGTGGAGGGGTAAGGGAGGGATAGCATTAGGGGAAAAAACTAATGTAGATGACGGGGTGATGGATGCAGCAAACCATCATGGCACGTGTATACTTATATAACAAACATGCACATTCTGCTTATGTACCCTAGAATTTAAGTGTTTTTTTTTTTTTTTTTTTTTTTTAGAAAGAAATGGAAACTTCTGGCGCCATCTACCTCCAGAATAAAAAAATCAGGAGATTCCACACAACACTTTTTAAAAAATATTTTTTATTGCATTTCATGTTTGGGGGTACATGTGAAGAACATGCAAGATTGTTGCATAGGTACACACACGGCAGTGTGATTTGCTGCCTTCCTCCCCATCACCTATATCTGGCATTTCTCCCCATGCTATCCCTCCCCAACTCCCCACCCCCCGCTGTCCCTCCCCTTTTTCCCCCCGACAGACCCCAGTGTGAGATGCTCCCCTCCCTGTGTCCATGTGTTCTCATTGTTCAACACCCGCCTATGAGTCAGAATATGTGGTGTTTGATTTTCTGTTCTTGTGTCAGTTTGCTGAGAATGATGGTTTCCAGGTTCATCCATGTCCCTACAAAGGACACGAACTCATCGTTTTTGATGGCTGCATAATATTCCATGGTGTATATGTGCCACATTTTCCCTGTCCAGTCTATCATCGAT